>CM076466.1:10000-275000 GCA_038419695.1 Scomberomorus guttatus | reverse complement strand
ATAAAGAGATCGACACCTTTAAGGTCTGGTCTGACAGCCACTACCTCTTTCTTAATGTTAACAAAACTAAAGAAATTACTTTTGACCCCAGGGAGGCGAGAGTCCATGACCCTGTGTCCATTGGTGAAAGGGAACTTGAGCAGGTGTGTTATTACATTATTGGCTGGTTATTACATTAGCTGGGTAAAAATTTTAAAAAAAATGTAATAAGTGGAGCCGATAATGTAATAATATACTTATATCACTTTATTTAAGTTTTATTTATTGGCTATAAAGTGTCACACTTCCATGATATTTACCCTCACTGTTGCCTCTTTCAAATAGCTGCTCAAAAACCTGATTTTTCAAGCAAACTGTTTCAGCCACACTATTATAGCTATTCAGCCTCTGTCTCTCTCTGTATATATAACAAACTGACTCCTGAAAAGTTAAATGAAAATGTGTTACCATCAGGATCTTTGCCCTGTGTACATCCCTGGCTATCTGAATACAGTCAGACAAGCTCGACAAAGAGTCTGAAACTGAAGCAAATGACGTCTGTAGTTCATTCTTGAAGACGTATTTTCTTTGGCAGTCCCCATAACTGACCACTAGATGGCCATTGATTGTTATCCAGTCATGTGACTCTGACATCAGGCTTTCTTCCTTTGTCTGCAAACTTCTGTCTTCCTTCTCACACATGTGGAAAGGTAATTAGTGATTTAATTTAATTTAGTAAATACTGTTTATTTAGGTGAGATTCATGCACATAGACTAGCATTTCTTATATATTTAGTGTTAGAGGATATACACATTTGTGAGATCATTCTAATTAACCCTCACAGACCTGCGGGGGAGTCTACGCCCTCAGCTGACATTACCATCTTTCAGAGGCTGTAGCAGGCTCAGTTTTAAAGCTAATGAATACTTTGATACTGGTATCATAAGAAACTAATAGACCTAAGACATCGATTGGTACCAACCATGTCATGCTAGCTTGAATGGTGCCACTTTCCAGTGTTGGGTCAGATTCTTTGGATCTCAATTTGAAGAAGTTTAAAATATCCCAAAACCTGATCTGGAAAAACATCTTGTTGGTGTCCAAAAAAATCCTCAGGAGTCAGAGCTCAGAGCAGCAAGAAAGGAGAGCATATCACAGCACACAATGTGTATCTGAAATGACTCTGGTCTGCTGTTGTTTCTGTTCTGTCTTTTATATTCTTGGGCCCGCAATGGTCACGCCTATGGCCAACCTCTTATTTCTGGCCAATTACACTATTAGAAATTATTTTTTATCTCCTGTTGTTAGGTTAATTTTCCTGATACAGGTTTCAGCAGACCAGGTTTTGCCTAGGCATGTCTGGGCTTTGTCCAGACATGTCCAGTTTCTTTTAAGACTATTCTTTGTTAATTTTACACCAATATCTTCACAATTCCTTTGGTCTTATTTTTTTTAAAGTTATTACTGCCCTTTTTTTACACCCTTATTTCTAAACCCTCTCTTAGGGTTTTTTTTTTTTTTTAAATATCAAGGTTTAATACAAACACACTTTCAATTCTACCAAGTGCAATGAGTGAAATGGTCATCAATACAGTATGTGCCTTTACACTTAATCACACATCTTGTGAGGTATACATGAGATATAATTAGTCCAGTGATACGTGATATATAGTTGATCCAGTGTTTCACTACAATATTTCCACCTTACTTAAGGCTCAACATACCATATTACCTTATAATCATCTTTGGTTAGGGACTCCAGCTTTGGTTAGGACTCCCAGCTTTGGTTAGGGTCTCCAGCTTTGGTTAGGGTCTCCAGCTTTGGTTAGGACTCCCAGCTTTGGTTAGGACTCCCAGCTTTGGTTAGGGCCTCCAGCTTTGGTTAGGGTCTCCAGCTTTGGTTAGGGCCTCCAGCTTTGGTTAGGACTCCCAGCTTTGGTTAGGGTCTCCAGCTTTGGTTAGGACTCCCAGCTTTGGTTGGGACTCCCAGCTTTGGTTAGGGCCTCCAGCTTTGGTTAGGGTCTCCAGCTTTGGTTAGGGCCTCCAGCTTTGGTTAGGACTCCCAGCTTTGGTTAGGGTCTCCAGCTTTGGTTAGGGCCTCCAGCTTTGGTTAGGACTCCCAGCTTTGGTTAGGGTCTCCAGCTTTGGTTAGGACTCCCAGCTTTGGTTGGGACTCCCAGCTTTGGTTAGGGCCTCCAGCTTTGGTTAGGGTCTCCAGCTTTGGTTAGGGCCTCCAGCTTTGGTTAGGACTCCCAGCTTTGGTTAGGGTCTCCAGCTTTGGTTAGGACTCCCAGCTTTGGTTAGGGTCTCCAGCTTTGGTTAGGACTCCCAGCTTTGGTTAGGGCCTCCAGCTTTGGTTAGGACTCCCAGCTTTGGTTAGGGTCTCCAGCTTTGGTTAGGACTCCCAGCTTTGGTTAGGGCCTCCAGCTTTGGTTAGGGTCTCCAACTTTGGTTAGGACTCCCAGCTTTGGTTAGGGACTCCAGCTTTGGTTAGGACTCCCAGCTTTGGTTAGGGACTCCAGTTTTGGTTAGGACTCCCAGCTTTGGTTAGGGACTCCAGCTTTGGTTAGGACTCCCAGCTTTGGTTAGGATGTCCAGCTTTGGTTAGGACTCCAAGCTTTGGTTAGGGTCTCCAGCTTTGGTTAGGACTCCCAGCTTTGGTTAGGGTCTCCAACTTTGGTTAGGACTCCCAGCTTTGGTTAGGGCTCCCAACTTTGGTTAGGACTCCCAGCTTTGATTAAGGCCTCCAGCTTTGGTTAGGGCCTCCAGCTTTGGTTAAGGCCTCCAGCTTTGGTTAGGGTCTCCAACTTTGGTTAGGACTCCCAACTTTGGTTAGGACTCCCAACTTTGGTTAAGGCCTCCAGCTTTGGTTAAGGACTCCAGCTTTGGTTAATGCCACCGGCTTTGGTTAGGGCATCCAGCTTTGGTTAGGGCCTCCAGCTTTGGTTAGGGCATTTAGCTTTGGTTAGGGCATCCAGCTTTGGTTAGGGCCTCCAGCTTTGGTTAAGGCCTCCAGCTTTGGTTAGGGCATCCAGCTTTGGTTAGGACTCCCAACTTTGATTAGGACCCCCAGCTTTGCTTAGGGCCCCCACCTTTGACCCTTTTTCAGGGTCATTAAATTTAAAATAAAAATGTCTTTCTGTATCTCTCAGGTGTGCTGGACTTCAACAGGACAGCAGAGTCTCCATCACATCCTTCATCACGATCATCTTCTTCACCCCCCCCCCCTTCTAAAACCCCCGATCCCCAGCCCGCCCTCAGACTCTGGTTACCATGGTAACAGTGGCAGCACCGGCTTAACGGAGGACTCAGACTCGGGCGCTCAGGGGATCCACCTCCTGCTGAGACCCCCAGACCTCCTGTCCCCCAGCCTCCCCCCGCCTCTCCCTCCACACAGCCAGCCTACCCTCACCCCTCCCCCCCCCTGGGAGCAGGGCCCTTCACTGGAGGAGGCCTGGGGCTCCGGAGACTATCTAGAGACGCTGTCCTTCATGGTACCGGATGGTGAGGAACTGGCCCTGGCCACGCCGCTTCCCAGCCACCCCTACGATGATGATGACGCGGGGGGTGACTGGGTTTCCTACGACACCGCCTTCCCTACTCGTCCCACCCTCCCCCTCTCCTCCCGCCTCCTCCTCTTACCCTCCTCCTCTACCCCCAGCATCCACCTGCACACCCGGCCTGCCCAGCCAGACGTCTTCCCCACCTGGGATGAGGATTACGACCTGGAGGACATGATGCCTCTGGAGCCAACGGAGCTGCTGCTGCCGGACATGAACAGTCTGGAGTACTATACCAACCTCCTGGCCCGGGAGAGAGACAGGGACAGGGAGAGAGACTCCAAACCCTCCATCACCCCTACAACAAGCCACAACCACACCCACCTTCCCCCTCCATCTCCGCCTCCAAGCTCCAGTCCTCCAGCAGGACGGGAGACCAAGCGTCCCTCACCGGGCCCCCACCCCTCCACTCGCAGTCTCACCTACCCTCACAGGTAAGGAAAAGCCACCTGCTCCATCAGTCCGCCCCACCTTCAAGATCCCCTCCACCATTCCTCCAGCTCCAAGACCCAAAGAACATGCCCCAGTCCCAGGCAGACACCCTCTCCGTCCCCCTTCCAACACCACCAGCCGGGTGCCTCCTCCTCCACCACTGGGACCGCCTACCCGCCCAGACAAACCAGAGAGGCCAGCAGTGGTCACAGAGAGGCCAGCGAAGGCTCTACCCACCAGGACTACCACTACAACCACCAAGGGAACCACCACCACCACCATCACCACCACCACCCAGAACACAGCCATCAGCCTGACCAGAGCCCCCCCAGTCACCACGACCAGGGTGGCTCAGACCCCACCCTCCAGACTGTACCTGTGTAACGTCACGAAGCCAGAGATGTACCTGGTCAGAGTAGGTAAGAGGGTCATGTGACAGGACCACTGCTCAAACACCTGGGGTCTATTCCAAAAAGTAGGTTTAGTTTGTTAACTAGGATTGTGGTGCAGCTGCAGAATTTTAGAACTAAATATAGTTTGAAAGTGCGTTTTTTAGGCTGAATATAGTCTGTAGGGTGTTACTACACCTGGAAATTAATATTAAGCAGGGGGCACCACGTCAATTAATTCATTCATTCATTCATTTATTCATGTTGAAATAAAATACAGAATACACCTTCATTTTCTAATCTGTAATTACATTTATTAAGAAAGCATTATCCTAGCAAACCATAGCTAAATAATACACTTACACTGGTTAATATCAAATAAATCAAATGCAATAATATGTGTGACTTAAAATTAACAGATTTTGAAGCAGAGTTTGAATTTCCCATAATATCAAATAATTAAATGGTTCTGAAGCACAATAAAAGTTAACATGGGTTAGACAAGTCAAGATATGTATATATTTACCAATTTCCAGACATTTTGACTAATTTATATTAATTGTGAATAAAAAGGGAGAGCAAGAGAGATGAACACACTCAGAGAGGAATGTTTATGACTATAGAGTGGAGGAAGGTCCATCAATTCATCTATGGGGTGAGGGGAACCCCAGTTGGTTCAGTCTGCTCATATCTGGAAGAAACAAAGTCGTTAATTCCAAATCCTCTCCATTTTCCTTTTGTCGCTGGTGGGAAGAGGCTATGTTTTTAGTTCTGTTCCATGTTTCTCCTGGCATTTGTGTGTATACACACAGATGTTCTGCTAGACTCAAACATCCTAATATTTCTGAAAGTACTGAGCTTCTTGTATTCTTGGGTTTGTTCTCTACAAGTCTGAACATGTTTTAACAGCATTTCAGTGACGATGTTTAAATTGTCTGAACATTTCCTGTCAGTTTGAACCTCAATGCCTTTTCAACGGCAAAGCACCAAACTCATTATTACTGGATCAGACTGAGTTTACAATCAAGTCTCTATGCAACATGCGTTGGATCTATTTCATCTATTTTTTTATCTATAATTTTTTACAATGTTTCAACTATACTTTTTGTTGCTGGCCCCTGTTTTGTCAAAGCTGAATAAATATATTTAATATGTAATGTACAGCTTAATACACAGTAAGATTTCACCACTTTATCATCATTAAGATCATTCAGGTCTGTAAATGATGAATTAATGGACGATGCTGAATAAAACTTTGATTAACTTCTGAATTCTTTTCCCCACTCTGACTCAGGTTCTGTCACTGCTGCTGTGCTTTTTAAAGATAAAACACATGCATTCATGTTTCTATGTCCACTGGATTCTAATGGAGGCTCTGCCTTTTATTTACCTGTTGCCATGGTGAATCATAATATTGGGGCTCCATTGATGATGGCTTTTTTTCATTCACTAAGCTCGCGCTGAAGTCAGAGTGAACATACTCAGAGTTACAAACAGCTGTTCTGAAACCAAAAACACAGTTTCATCTCAGGTTCATCGACTCAGAGGTCAGTTACAGAGTTTGTTAAAGCTGCTTTCTGGAATAGACTCCTGATCTGAGAGGAGAACCAGAGATAATTAGTCACACATCAGTCAGATGATTTTATTATTATTATTGTTATTAATATCAGTCAGCTGATGTGTGTGTTTGTCTGTCTTGCAGGCAGCTCTAAAGGCTCCTCAGCTGCTTTCAGTCAGGTCAGAGATCTTCTCAAGAGAGAGTTCAACCGCTCAGTAGAGCTGCAGGTACAAACATCAAACATCACCTTAAAACCAGTATGCATCATCACACTGTTAACTCAGAAACATGTGACATCGCTGTGTGTCCCTTTCAAACACATTTTACTATATTTTACTTTACAACTGTGTATGAGTTACTTTACTTTACTACTAAGAATGAGACAACATTAACTTTATTATATTATAATTTGCATTACTGCATTACATTTTACTATACTCTACTACTTTACAACTAAGCATAGTTAAAATATTTTACTTTACTTAACTTTACAGCTGAGTGTGAGACCATTACATTAATATTACTCTACACTACTCTACTCCACTCCACTGCACTCCACTGCACTGCACTCCACTCTACTCTACTTGACTTCATAAGTTAAGTTTAACTTAATTTAGGTTACTTCACAGCTGAGTGTTTTTTATGAGAAACATGAAGTATAACATTTTCTAACTATTGGAAAGTTTTCGTAAGACTTGACTTAAACTTACTCATAAGCACCTTCATTTCAGACTCATTTCCTGTAGTGCTGTCGTGGGTAAAGCTGTTGAAACAAATGTCTGCTCTGTGTTTCGGTGATCTCTAGTTTTGAGTATCTTTGTTCTCACCTGTCTGACCTTGAACTCACCTTGCTGATGTCAGATGATTGACAGCTGTCTTCTGCTGCTTCTTTGTCAGTTCTTGAGAACTCCGTCCAGTTTTTCCTTCCGTGTCGTGTCGGGACCATTAATCTTCACTGCCATATCTGTCATCAATGCCCTCCGCCAACCACCGCGAAGCTCTGGCCCTATTCCCACCGTGTCCCCGCTCTACACCCTACCTAGCCTCAGGTACCAGATCCACACTGTGCTGCAGTTTGTCCCCGCCCATGTCGACGTCAGAGTCTGTAACTTCAGCGAACGGGTGGAGAGAGGGCTGATAATGGCGTACGGGGAGACACGAAGACGCTCACATGAGGCTGGCAACATCACAGTACAGGTGAGTGTTATCTGTTTACTGTCTAGTGTCATCATATAGGTGAGTGTTACCTGTTAATGGGGCCCTATTCAGCCTCTTTAACACCTGGTATTCTTCCAGCATTGTACATGCTGTATGTAGTAATTATGTTATTTTCATCACTCCACATTTCAGTGTCACATGGTCTAAATTCTGATTTAGATGCTTCGCCAAAAAACAAATATTCTTTGGCAATTTTAGGACATTTTGCAGAGAGACTGGTGCAGTTTAGTACAAATTATAAGAGAAAATACTACTACTACTATTACTACTACTTTTTGTGTGTCAAACTACATATTACCATATTAGGTTGTTTATTAAAAACTCTATAATGAGCACATTTCCTGTATAGGACCAAATGACATCACCCTGTGAAAGAAATGTCCGCAGAATGAATGGGGTGAATTCATAAAAGGATTGTGCAGCTTTTGCAGCTGCTAAACCTGTGCAAATGAGACAAAAAGAACAAAGAACTCACAAAGGGTGAAATGCACCCCAAACTGCGCTGCCAAGCAAATAGCATCTTGGTGATCCTTTGCTATTTGAACATATGTAAATTAGATAATTTCCATACAACAGTCCAATTCAGAAAGACCAGCACTAACTGCCACATGCTCTTAGAGTAAAATTAATAAATAAAAGTATTTTGTTTTTGTGAAAGAATTGTTAATTTATTAAGATTTTTTGCAAATTAACAACTATTTATGTAGCTAAATATAATAAGTGGACACTTGCCTACTAAACCAATTTAACCATTTTGTGTTTTTTCTTATAATTTGTACCAAATTGCACCACCCTCTCTATAAAATGTCCTAAAAGTTAAATACCTGCAAATTACTTAGAATAGTTCCAGGAAATTAGTATAAAATGAAAGGAGCTGTAAAATAAAGCGTTTCCATACACTGATCAGCTAAAACATTGAAACCACTGACAGGCAAAGTGAATAACATTGATTATCTCATTAAAATGGCACCTGTCAAGGGGTGGGATATATTAGGCAGTAAGTGAACAGTCAGTTCTTGAAGTTGATGTGTTGGAAGCAGGAAAAATGGGCAAGTGTAAGGATCTGAGCGACTTTGACAACAGGCCAAATTGTGAGCATCTCACACAGCAGGTCTTGTGGGGTGTTCCCAGTATGCAGTGGTCAGTACCTACCAAAAGTGGTCCAAGGAAGGACAACCGGTGAACCTGCGACAGGGTCATAGGTACCCAAGGCTCACAGATGCACGTGGGAAGCGAAGGCTAGCCCATCTGGTCCGATCCCTCAGAAGAGCTATTGTAGCACAAATTGCTGAAAAAGTAAATGCTGGTTATGACAGACAGGTGTCAGAACACACAGTGCATCGCAGCTTGCTGCGTACGGGGCTACATAGCTGCAGACCGGTCAGAGTGCCCATGCTGACCACTGTCCACTGCCGAAAGCACCTACAATGGGCACGTAAGCGTCTGAACTGAACCATGGAGCAATGGAAGAAGGTGGCCTGGTCTGATGAATCATGTTTTCTTTTACATTATGTGGCCGGGTGCATGTGCATCATTTACCTAGGGAAGAGATGGCACCAGGATGCACTATGTACCACCTACATAAACATTATTACAGATCAAGTACACCCCTTCTTGGCAACGGTATATCCTGATGGCAGTGGCCTCTATCAGTAGGATAATGAACCCTGCCACACTGCAAAAATTGTTTCGGAATGGTTTGAGGAACATGACAAAGAGTTCAAGGTGTTGCTTTGGCCTCCAAATTCCCAAGATCTTAATCCGATCAAGCATCTGTGGGATGTGCTGGAAAAGAAAGTCCAATCCATGGAGGCCCCACCTCACAACTTACAGGACTTAAAGGATCTGCTGCTAACGTCTTGGTGCCAGATACCTGAGGACACCTTTAGAGGTCTTTTGGAGTCCATGCATCAATGGGCAAGAGCTGTTTTGGTGGCACCAGGGGGACCTACACAATATTAGTCAGGTGGTTTTACTGTTATGGCTGATCGGTGTACATTGACATCATTTGTGCATTTGCTCTCCAGCTGTTGAACATCACCATGGGCATAACTCAGCCAGCGGCGGAGCAGAAGGTTCCCGTCGACATCACATTTGCGGTGCGTGATGGGCGGGGCTACCTGCCAGGGTCAGAGGTCAGCGAACACCTGAGGAAGCTCACCCTGGTGGAGTTCAGCTTCTATGTTGGATTTCCTGCCCTGCAGATTGCAGAACGTACGACACAAACATAATCTGTTTATACCCAAAATTGTTTATACGTAAATGCTGTTAAACGTGTTAAATAACTGTGTTTGTATCCACAGCCTTCCACTACCCTGAGCTGAACACGTCTCACCACCTGCGCTCCACCTGGGTCCGTACAGGTGAGAACACAAACACATTTCTGCTTTTGTTTCTGTTTGTCCCCAAAAAACAAATCTTCCCATAGTTATCACTTGTCACACCATTCAGATAGTTTGGGTTTGATAGATTTCTGACAGAAGTTAGAGTTTAAAAGTAGATGTGAAGCTTATATGAGGCCTCAGCAGTCTGAGTTAGTCATGTCAAGTGGATATCTGCCACATTTACAGTCTTTTTAGTATCAAATTCCCCCTCCCTCTCATTTTGGCGCTGAAGCTTCATATTAGATCCATTTTTGCACAGAAGGAGGACTGTGGATTTTGTCCCCCATCACTTCCATTGTAAGTACATTATGAAGGGATCTTCTAATGGTCAGTATGAACAGGAGGAATGATTACAGCAAGAAAAACAGGTTTCAATGTTCATTTGGACTGCTGACTGTTGTTTTAAGACACACTTGAAAAATTGTGAATCCGTCCTTTAATGTAATTTCTAGATGTTTTGAGTACCACAAACCATATTTTATTCAGAGGTAGAGGCTGACTCCTCAAAACTTCCTCAAATAAACCCAAATTACCTGCATGGTTGGACACGAGGAGGAGCACGTTGGAAAATGTGTTATTTATATGAAGTCTGAATCCGGTTGTTATATTCTCCTACATGATAGAGATGCATGTGCATGATTAGCCAGGTAGATCTATATTAAAATAACTGAATTCCACATTGACATAATATTACCCGTTTTTTCTATAGTGTTGTATACAACATGTATGTATTAGAACAGTGTGGGAGTGACTGTCTCTATGTGCTGTGTCAGTCCTGCTGGGTGTTCAGGAGCAGCTGGTGGTTGAAAGAAGTTTTAAAGCTCGTCTGGAGAGACGTCTGGCTCTGTTGCTGGAGGAGGGACTGGTAGCATCCAGCAGGAGGCGTTGGAGAAGAGCTACAGCTGTGGGCAACAACAGTCTGCAGGTACACTACATAATGGGACTCATATAGGATCATTTTAGTCTTCTCCTAAGACTTTTTTCTGTGAGGTTTGCTCGTACAAATGATCAAAGTCAGATTCAACAAACTCTCTTAACTGAGTTTGTCGTAAATCGCTCGTTTTAGCCGGATGAATGTCACCTGTTCATGAGGAGGTGTGTGTTCATGACATCTGATCATTTGCATAATCCATGCCCCTAAAATTGCCATATAAGGTGACCTGTTCCACTCCGTTTGTGGGTGAGTTTTTGGTATCATATTTAAACTCCAAATTCATTCCGATTAGGACATTATAATCCTCCATGAAGAAAGACAGAGATGATCTGTTCATGACACAAAAAATAACCTGTTACTGTGTTCTCAGTAAAGCTTTTTGAATCGCAAGGACATGAACGAACATGTGTAGTATTATATCCAAAATGGAATATATTAAAGTCTGGCTGCAACAAACTGACCCTGACATTTTTGTGTTTGTTGATACATGGTTGTCGAAGTTAAAGATGCTGATAATTGTCTTGATAACTATAGCGTTGTGATCGACCTACACAGGGAAGAGGCATTGCCATTTTTGTGAAAAGTTGTTTATCTGTCTCTGTCATTACCTCTGTATCTAAGGTGAAATGTTTTGAACTATTGGCTGTAAGTGATTGTCTGGGGAAAAATAATACTGTACTAGCTATTTATCGGTTTTATCGGTCACCCTCTGCACTCTGGCACAAACACACACTAACTGAAATACTTGGTGGAGAAGTCTTTGTTTGCAATGACAGCTTCAAGACGCTTCTTGTACAAAAAAACTAATCTCTCACAGTGTTCAGGGGGGATTTTTGCCCATTCTTCTAAGCAGACAGTCTTCAAATGGTGAAGATTTGGGGGGCCCGCTGGTGACTCTTTATCTTCAGTTCCTTCCATAAATGTTCAAGTCAGGTGACTGACTGGGCCTTTGCAACACCTTTATTTTCTTTCTCTGGAACCAGTTGAGAGTCTCCTTTGCAGTATGTTTTGGATCATTGTCCTGTTGGAAGGTCCGCCTGCGTCTCATCATCATTGTCCTGGTGGACGGCAACAGATTCTTCTCAAGAATATCCTGATACATGGCTCCATTCATCTTCCCCTCAACTGTTTAGATTCTGCAAGTACCATGAGAAGAGAAACAGAAACATATCATAATGCTTCCCCCTCTGAACTTCACTGTAGGTTTGGTATTTTAGGGTCATATGCAGAGACATTTCTCCTCCAAACATGGCACATAGTGTTATTGCCAGAAATTTCAGTTTGTGTCCGGTCTGACCACACCACATTCTTCCAGTAATCTACAGGCTTCTCCAAATGTTGTGTAGCAAACTTCAGACAAGCTTCAACATGTCTTTACGTCTTACAGGGTGACTGTGCAAGGAGACCATGGTGGTGGAGTGCATTGCCTATTGTTTTTTCTGTGACAGCTGTACCTGCTTCTTCGAGGTCTTCCTGGAGCTCTTTTCAAATGACCCTCGGATCTTGGGCTCGTCTTCTGACTAGTTTTTTTACTGCCCAGTCAGCAATCTTGCGAGGAGCTCCTGTGCATGGTGGAGTGCTGCTTCCACTTTTGGATAATGGCCCCAGTGGTGCTTATGCGAACATTTAGGAGTTGAGAAATCAGTCAGTAACCTGTGTCATTCCTATGTTGCTCAACAATCTTTTGAAGATTCTGGGAGAGCTCTTTGCCTCTACCCATCATGAGATGGTTCTTGCGTGACAGCAAATGATGCATTAACAGATGTCTGACCCTTTTCAAAAGAGTGGAAATACTAACAACCACATGCACTAACCAGCCGATTCTAATTAGCACAGGTAAGAGGACTAATCAGTGGAATCACCTGGTTCAGTTCTCTTTCTTCAGTTCAACACTTTTTTTCCTGTGTCATTCCAATTTATTGCACAGAACATTTTTATTTATTGGAATGTTATGATTTTGTTAGCTGTGTTGCCTTATTGAGTTAATACCAATGACTGGTCTTAATTTCATATGAATAGCTGCACTGGAAATATGTTTAATCAGACACAAGTTGACATGTTGAAAACTTATTTCCCCCACTATATTTTTAATCTGACTGTGGTAACAGGAAGCATCACTGACATTTGGAAGATAGCCTACATTCTACCTTTGCATATAGGGGGTCAGTTCAATGAGTTAAATAATTATTGACCAATTTCTAAACTATCATGTCTAGTGAAAGTGTTAGAGAAACTGGTAAATCAACACTCATTTTAAAATCAGCAGCATCAAAAGTCTTGAATGATATTGCTAGTGCATTAGTTAACAGGCAGGATGGTGTCACCCTTTTTATTGATTTATCTAAGGCTTTCCATACTGTCGATCATCAAATTCTTTTGAAACGCTTGGAATTTGATGAAAAGTTGTGTAAGTGGTTTGTAAATTATCTCAGTGGTAGAACGCAAGCTGTTTTAGCTGATGGCTATATGCACAGCTTTATGAGTGTAAAGGTGTGCCACAGGTTTCTGTTCTGGGACAATTTTTATTCACAATTTTTATAAATGACTTAGGAGAAAATGTTAGAAACAGTACAATTCATCTGTACGCAGATGACGCTACTCTCTATACAACAGTGCCCTCTGTTGCCCAGGCAGTTCAAAACTTTTGATTTCTGTGCTGTACATCAAACTACTAAATTGATCTAAATTACTATTAAACTCAGATAAAATTAAAGACGCACCTGTACAGGGTTAACTATGCACTGGACGACACAGCTGTGTGGGGTTTACGATGCATTGAAGACACACCTGTACAGGGTTTACGATGTATTGAACACTACAAAGTGTCTCTGACTGTGACATCTGTATTCTGACTGTTTTTCTGTCTGGTTTGTTTGTGTCTGAATTCATTCAAAACAACCTGGAGTGCAGGTAACATCTTCTCCTGCTGTGTCTCAGGTGGTGCGGGTGGCGAGGCTGTCGGGGGCAGAGCGTCCTCTGGAGGTCCTGTATTTCGTGGAGGGTCCAGCTGGTGAGCGGATCCCAGCAGAGGTGACAGCAGAGACCCTGAACCGTCTGGACCCTCAGAGAGCCGCAATCGTCCTCGGACACCGAGTCCAGAGACCTCTGGCCCAGCGTGAGTCAGGCAGTGAATCTATTCATACAGCTCACACAGTTTGTTGTTTATTTACACTTTGAACCTGATCTGCATCCAAACTTCTCAGAGCCTAACTCAGTTCTGAACACACTGATATCAAACACATTCCTAAAATCTGTGCCACTTTTTGGCACAGATTTCCAGGGACGGTGGAAATCTGTGCCAGGGACGGTGGTATCGTAAAGTCCATCGAGGATACATGAATTTGCTAGAAAGTCAGATAAAAAAACTTTCTAATGTTGACTTTCAGTTGACTTGAGTCCCTCAAAACATATTTTACAACAAAAAAAGTTTATAAATGTAAATAAATATATAATCTTTCATTCACTTCTTGTTTGTCTCACCTGTCCCTCGCCTGTCTCACCTGTCTCACCTTTCTCTGTCCCTTCTCACCTGTCCGTCACCTGTCTTACCTGTCTCACCTTTCTCTGTCCGTTCTCACCTGTCCCTCACCTGTCTCACCTATCTCACTTGTCTCACCTGTCTCACCTTTCTCTGTCCTCTCGCACCTGTCTCACTTTTCTCTGTCCTGTCTCACCTGTCCCTCACCTGTCTCACCTATCTCACTTGTCTCACCTGTCTCACCTTTCTCTGTCCTCTCGCACCTGTCTCACCTTTCTTTGTCCTGTCTCACCTGTCCCTCACCTGTCTCACCTTTCTCTGTCCTGTCTCACCTGTCCCTCACCTGTCTCACCTGTCTCTGTCCTGTCTCACCTGTCTCACCTGTCTTACCTTTTTCTGTCCTGTCTCACCTGTCCCTCACCTGTCTCACCTGTCTCATTTTTCTCTGTCTTGTCTCACCTGTCCCTCACCTGTCCCTCACCTGTCTCACCTGTCTCTGTCCTGTCGCAACTGTCTCACCTGTCCCTCACCTGTCTCCAGCTGTGGAGACACTGTCTGTCCCACCGGCGGAGACTCAGAGCAGCAGCATCTGGCTGATTGTTGGCGTGGTCGTCCCCGTACTGCTGGCCGTCTTCATCATCATCATCCTCTACTGGAAGCTGTGCGGCTCCGAGAAGCTTGAGTTCCAGCCGGACGCCATCAACACCATCCAGCAGAGACAGAAGGTCAGAGGTCAACAGGAAGCTGAAAGTGTTTCCTGTTGTGAACACACACACTGACACTGCTGTGTGTCCTCTCAGCTTCAGGCTCCCAGTGTGAAAGGCTTCGACTTTGCAAAGCTCCACCTCGGTCAGCACAGTAAAGACGACATCATGGTGATCCAGGAACCCAGCCCCCTGCCTGCACCTGTCAAAGAGGCCACGCCCTCTGACGGTGGAGATCTCAACACCCCCAAATCTAAAGGATCGTCCACCAAAGCAGCCCGGTCCAGCCGCCGCAGGGGCAGGTCAGGCACGCCTTGACTGCCAAAAATGTGCTTATTTCTAAAGTGTCTAAAATGTCACAACTTTTAAAAAAGTCAAAAAATGTATTAAAAGTTCAAAAATGTCAAAATAATGTCCAGACTTTCTAAAAACGTCCTCACTTTCCAAAAATATCCCCACATAATTTTCTACAGATGTCATGATTTTCCAAAAAAAGTAAAACATGTCAAAAAGTTGATTTGACCTGACTTTTGAAAGACATCCAAAAATGTCATTTTTTCTAAAAATGTCAAACAAATGTCCCAATTTTCTAAAAATGTCATCACTGTCCAAAAATATCCAAACGTGTCCAAGTTTCCAGAAACTTCAAAAATGCCAAAACCTTCCAAAAGTGTCTGAAAATGTCCATATGTTCCTAACATGCATGTATTAGTATACATGAATAATATGTGATGACCCAATGTTAATTATGAAAACTATGACAAAGTTTTAGATAGAGACAGATACAGTCTTTATTGTCCTACAAGACCAAAACTAAATGAAACATCACCTTTAACAACAGCTTCATGTTTTTTTAACTCAAACTAAAATATGTTGTGATTATGAATTGTTATAATTTCCTGGAGCTCTTTTTAAATGAACACGTCACTATTTGTTACTGATCGTTAATGAATCATCTATAAAAACGGACCCTCGCTGACAGAAGATAAACACTGAAATAAAAAGTTCCTCTTTCGTTTCAGGCTCAGCCCATCAGACGGCGACTCGTTAGGAAGTGACCAATCCAGTGGCAGAGAGTCAGCAGAGGAAAGCACCCGACCTGTGGTCACGCCTAGTGAGGGGAAACAACACAGGAAGACGCCCAAAAATGGTCAGAGATGCTGTGACATCATCATCTGAACTGAGCATGTGTGACTTTTACAGATCAGATCTGCTATTGGAATTATGTATACACGCAAAAATATCAGGATCAGCTTTCAATAATCTATAACCTGATCAATTAACCTGATCAATATGTGAGTAAACAGCTGATTAAAGAGACCTGGGAGGGAACAGAGAGGGATGGAGGGATGAGTGTGCTTCTCTTCTTTTTCAAACTTCATTTCTCTTTTCCTCTTAACGCACTCTGGACTGCAGGGAGGAGCAAGATGGGTACGTTTACACCTTCATCATCATCATCATCATCGCTCACACTTTAAAGTGCATTAACTGGTCTCAGAACAAAGTTAATGTAAGTTGACTGCTGTGTAACCGGTGGGCTTCTGCGTTGTATTGGTTAGATAAGAAAGACACCGTGACGCCGGGATCTCTTCGTGGTTGACATCTGTTTACTCTGATAGACATATAGTGAAGCAGAGCCTCCATGTAAAGGCTGCTACCCTCCAGCTCCTCTCCCACAGGAGAATTATACAAAAGGGGAGAGGGGAAGGGATTTATAGTGGGGGCCGCAGAAGAAGAAATGAAGGAGGATGGGCTCTTAACTTCAACCTAATATGGACACATATTCTGGGTTTGGATGTCTTCTCAGATCAAACAACTTTTACGTCTCTGCACGTTGATTTTCAGCTGACTGGAAGCTGTGAAGTCGCACTAAAAGTTATTTTGGGAAATGTTCAGCGGTAAAGTTTGAGAAACAAGCTACTTTGGACCCGGTGCTGCTTTTTCTTGTAAAGGCTGAATCAGTGATGGATCAGAGAGGTGCTGTAAATAAGAGAATAACTATCAACACATTGACTTCCTGTAATTTGTCCCCTAATTCTCTCAAGTGAACAGAATCGTATCTAAATTTCAGAACACAATTTGTGAAGGTACATTTTATAATCATAAATCCACACAGGGATCTACATAAGAGATGCTGCCCAGAGAGAACAGATGGATGTTAGCCTCTAAGCTAACTCCAGATCAGAGAGCATTGCATTACCCCGCTCAGAAAGCGTGCTTTCAGTCAGTCTGCATTCTGTTAAAGCTGAATGCTTTAACAGTATCTTCATGTAAACTAGAACGAAGCTCCATCCCAGCACCTATAGGAGAACTGGACATATACACTGTATTTAGAGCTCATTTAAAGAAATGGTTAATTAGTAGGGCTGTCAATTGATTTAAAAAATTAACTAATTAATCACACAATTTGCTGTGATTAATCGCCTTTTTTCTTCTTAATATTGAAACTTGTAATAATTGATATTAAAATGTAAAATTACAGAATTAATGTAGAATCAACACAAATGAAGTATATTTAAATTCAAATACTATTGTTTAATAGCATCTTTTTTACTGTGAACTACAGATTTCCATTAAAACCATCAAGGCCATTGACTGTCAGCTTGAGAGCATATTTCTTATATGCACTAACAGAAATAATAACAAACCCAGACCTTTAAAGTGCCAGCTGAATGTCAAAATCATCAAGGCCATTAAAATTAGATTTCAGCTTAGATGGCAATAATTTCTTATATGCACTAATATAAATGATAATTAACAACAATAAATGTGTTCCATGTTCAAGTGCCAGTTGAATTTCAACAAGGTTCATAATGGTCCATAATATATATGAAATATGAAAAAAAAAAAAAAAGATTCTAATTTACACATGAAGACATGAAGAGTGTGATTTAGCCCTCTTCCTGAAAAGCTAGCACGACCTGGTACCAATAGATTCCTCCATCTAGTTTCATATGATACTAGCATCTTGTAAGGCTTTAAAACTGAGACAATAATGTGTTAATCACGTTAATTTTTTAATGTGTTAAATATTTCAAATTAATTAAAAATGAACACATTAATTTTGACAGCAAAAATAATTAGTACTCAGCTCTGTCAGCACTAAAACTCAGTTGCACCTTACTGTCCTCAGTCTGTCTGTGCTGAACTTCCCTTGCTGTCACCTGTTGTTATCCTGTCTTACTGTGACAGACTTATTTATGTATTTTATATATTGTGCATGTTTTTATGTCTGTGCTTCTGCTTTGATGTTTCAGTTAGTGTCTAACAATGCAGCACCATGTGGTCTTAATTAGTCCATATTTCTATTAACATTAATATCCCTCATTTTATTGTTTTGCATATCTTGTATTATGAGCCCCTGTGCTCTGAAAGATGTTTTTATTAACATTAATATTCTCTTTTCTATTTTATTTATGTTCTGCATGCTTATAATTGATCTCAATAACTTTGTAATTTTAATCTTATATTCTGTTTTTAGGGTGACTCTGTAACATCTGTCCAGGGACTCAGATGAAAAATAGCCTCTTGGCTAACTCTGGTGCATTTACAGCAATGTTTATTAATGTGCACTGTCCCTGTTAAATAAACCAACAAATAAATAAATAAAATAAATCCTGACCTCTGACCCCTCCTCCTGCAGCTGCCCCGTCAGGCAGCGGTCCAGACGAGCTGCTCTCCTCATCCTCCATCTTTGACCATGTGGACCGTCTGTCCCGCGGTTCGTCTGACGGCACACGTCGCCAGGCAAACAAGGTGCAGCTGATCGCCATGCAGCCGCGACCAAGCCCGCCGCCACTGCACGCCCCAAACCAGCCAAGCCCCACCCTCACCGAGAAGGTCAACACGGAGGTGGGACAGTCACAAACAACCACAGACATGTTCTGAACATGCATGAAATCCAGTGATGGAAAGTAACTCAGTACATTTACTCAAGTACTGCACTTTTTAAGGTACTTGTACTTTACTTGAGTATTTCCATGTGATGCTACTTTATCCTTCCACTCCACTACATTTCAGAGGGAAATATTGTACTTTCTACTCCACTACATTTATTTGACAGCTTTAGTTACTTTTCAGATGAAGATTTGACACAATGGATAATATAACAAGCTTTTAAAATACAACACATTGTTAAAGATGAAACCAGTGGTTTCCAACCTTTTTGGCTTTTGACGTCTTACAAAAAGCAGTGTGTAGTCAGGGTCACATTTCAGATGTCTATGAGTTGTTAACAGCTCCACCAAATAGTGATTTTTCCCTCTAAACTTCTCACATGGTTTCATTTCAATAAATGTTCAAATGATCCAATATTTCAGCAAAAATCAAAGATTAGAGAAAAAGTCCAAAAAGTGAAAACAGATTTGTGTATCAGAACTTTGTTTTTTCTTCTTTCCTCTTCCATTAATCATCTCACGACCCCTCAGATTTATCTGCTGACCCTTTGGAGGGGCCCCACCCCTAGGTTGGGAACCACTGGACTAAACTAGCTAACTGTATATAAAGTAGTTGAAACTAGCTCCACCTCCAGCAGCTACAACAGTAACATGCTGCTTACACACTGATGCTTCAGTATTAATAATCTAATGATTCTTCCACCACTGATGACATCACAGACCTCTTCTAACCATGTATGACATCATCATTCTCCTGCAGGTGGCGCTGCGACACAAGTCTGAGATCGAGCATCACAGAAACAAGCTGCGGCAGCGTGCTAAGAGGCGGGGCCAGTGTGAGTTCCCCTCCATGGACGACATCATGGACGCGTTTGGAGATGGGCCAGTGCAGAGCGAGGTGGCCCAGCGCCTCTATAGCTCTGCCCACGACCACATGGACTGCATCCTGCAGGGCGACACCCACTCACCCCCCACCCCCACCGACTCCAGGAGGAGGTCAGACTACACCTGAGCTACTCTGTGTCTTCATGTTTTTTATGATTCAGTTCGTTCTAATTGAGATTGAATGCTGCTGGAGTCCAAATATTTACTTCTGACTGAGCTGTTGACATTCATCCAGACTACACAATGAGTCCTGTTTATCATCTGGGATATCATTTAACTTATATCATTTGCAAGCATATATACTGATCATTTCTACTCTATCACACAAGTGAGATGAACTGATCTGCAGTGTTTTATTGTCTCAGGAAAGAGAAATGAACTTGGTGAATGTGTTGTTAAAGTGAGATCTACAGAGCACCTGGGGGGCAAAGGGTAGAAAAAGTGAGTATTTGTGTGTGTGTTGTTCTTCCAGAGGGAGGCGCTCTCCTCGGGGTCGGCGGGCTCAGCCAGGACCTGGAAGTCTTCCTGATACAGACCGGGACCGGCTGCTCACTGACCAGAGCGCCACCTACAGGAAATACCCAGGACTCAACAACGTTGCCTACATGGTGAGACTAAAAACTAAAACTAACGGCTCTGTCACAAACTGTTTTTTATTAGGAACAACTTATTAAAGGATGGTTTCACAGTTTTTCAAGTGTGTCTTAAACCAACAGTCAGGAGCCCAAATGAAGAGTGAAACCTGTTTTTCTTGCTGAAACAACAGACACTACACGCTGATTGTTCTTGTTACCTCATTTTCATTCAACAACTTTTTTTTTTTTACAAATAAAATATATTTGGATTAACGTTTCTTAGATCATATCAGCAAAAACAATCACATTTCAAAAGGTGTCGTCCTGTACGTGTATTTTTACAACTTTAAAACAGCTACACAGTTTATACAGCTGCCCACAGAAACCACCTTCAACCATGAACTATCTGGACACTTTCAGCTGCTGGATGTTGGAGTATTTCTGTTTGGAAACCTGCAAACTGCATGAATACAGTAGAAGAATGAATACAGCAGCAGCCTGGATAATTATACAGAGGCAGAAAGTCACAGGTTTAATTCCTCAAACTGACCTGAAATCATGTGTGAAAAAGCAGTAAATACACTGCAGACACACAGCAGCTGACAAAGAGAGGAGGTCATATTATACAGAGAAATATGAGTTTTTTCTAGGTGAATAAATGTTAATGTGACTTATAAAGAGGGAAGCTAAAGGGCAACAAGAATGCTGAGTGTTCAAGTTTCATCAGGAGTCATTAATAAAACCATCAAGCACATCATGTTAGGAAAGTAGTTTAAACACACGCACACGCCACCATCAGTAATCAATACAAACACACATTATTAGGCTGTCAAACCAATAACTAACAGCAGTCAACATCAGACAATCGTACTTTAGCAGTTAGCTGGTGTTTCTGTAGTGGTGACAGAACGTTAGAAAATATACATATTAGCAGTTTGAATTAAACTGAAGCTCCCTGCGCTCTCTGAGGAAAATATTATAATTATTATAAATATTTAAGAAATGTGACATATTAACAATTCCTTACATGTCTGCAGAAACACATAAACACAAGATAAAAGGCGTCATATGTTGACAGTCTTCTTGTCAATTCGGCATCAGTATAATCCATAAAGATAAACTGTACTTGGTAAAAAGTTTACATTTTGGATTTTGTTGCTTCAACTCGTTCCCAGCCTCCGCTGGTTAGCTGCGCTATTTTAGTGGGAGAAGACGGCGGGAATGAGAGGAGAACTGTTTCAAGAATTAAATTTCTCTCTAAAATACGTGTTGGTTGGTTTATCAGATACAAACCAAATTAAACATTGACTCATAACATAATAATAATAACATAACAATTCACCATCTATCACGTGTGTGACGGTGTTTGAGGAGTATTTTCGGCCGTTACACTTTGTTGCTTCCCGTTTGGTGCTGGAGAGAGCGCACACTCACTTTTTGCATGAGCCAAGACTTATGATAATATTAAACATGTTTGATTTTACGAGATTTTGACGAGAAAAAAACTGACTTAAGACAGCTCAGACTGAGTTTTTTGACCACATTACACCAAACGATTCAGATGACGGAAACACGCCACAACTCTGGCAAAACTCTCATGATTTTATTCCGACATTGGAAATTTGTCTGTGACAGTGAAATCGTTTGAAAAGTCGTTTGGTGTAAAGCCGGGATAACTCTGCTGAAGCCTCATATAAGCTTCACATCTACTTTTAAATGCATTTTTGCACTAAATGACTGTGTGGACACACTGTGGATTTTGGCCTCCATCACTTCCATTAAAGCACATTTGAAGGGGATCTTTTAATATCCAGTATGAACAGGAGGAATGATTACAGCGAGGAAAACCTCTTTCACTGTTCATATGGACACCTGACTGATGATTAACACACAACTGAAATATTGTGAACCCGTCCTTTAATATTTAGAGGTGAACCACACTGAACAGTATTTATTCTCTCTTTCATCTGTCCCACAGTCGGACCCTGACCTGCCCCCAGACCACGGCAGCCCCTCCCCCACTGATGAGGTGTTTGACTCTGCCCCGGCCCCGCCTCCTTATATGCCACCCCAGCCTTCCATCGAAGAGGCACGGCAGCAGATGCACTCCCTCCTGGATGACGCCTTCGCCCTGGTGTCACCGTCCTCACAGGGAAGCGCCGGGCTGAGCGGGGTAAGCCCCGCCCTGCCTAGCCCCTCCCCTCAGGCCCGTCCCCGGGGCCGGCAGTGGGGCTCTTACCCAGCAGCCCCCTCTCACAGCCCCTTCTCTGCAGTGAGTGTGTCGCCCTGCAGCTGAGGCCTTTTTCCTTCAGTCATCTCTCCATGTTCAGTTTTCATTTTCTTCTTCTCTTCTTCCTGCAGAGATATGCAGAGCTGGGAATGTCCCCCACGTCAGTGCAGGGCCTGCTGCAGAGGTCAGTACACCAAAACCAGCTCCTGGAATGTAGGCTGACCCTAACCACCAAACCCTGAACCAGGACTGATTCTCTGTGTGTTTTATCCAGGCAGGGCCTGGGCTCAGGGGGGTATGTTTCTACTGGAGACCAGCTGCAGGAGTCAGCTTACTCCAACAGGGGGCAGTATGAGGACCCCCCCTCCTCCTCCAGACCACGACCTGTTGGGGGCAGCACAGGTACAGTCAGGATGTTTGAACAAGGCGGAGTCAGCATTGCAACAGTAATTACATTTCCAAACCAGCAGTAGGCGTCTAACTCCAGTTTCTATCTGCATTATTTACAAGATAAATTTTTTTATTAAAAGAATTCTCCATTTACAGAGTTTATGGGTGTGTCAACTGCTCATCTAGGTACATTAAAAAATACCTCCAGTATGCGCTCCTTCACCAAAAAACAAAGATAATGACTGGATAATAATTAGAACAATGGCGCGTCCCAGTAGCTAGTACAGACGCATGGCACATTATCGCAATGTCCGCGGTTTGTTTCCAGCAGTGGACCCTTGTTGCATGTCATGTCCCATCTGTCTCTCCTAGTGTCCTGTCATCTCTTAACTATCACTATCTAATGAAGTCAATGCATCATTTACTTAGAGTTGAATGTCTCTTGGACATCAATAAAGCACAAAAAGACATTAAAGGTACAAACTGGATGAGGGTGTGTGTTCCATCACAACATGAAGTAAAGCTATCAGATGTTGGTGTAAATAATGAAAGTGTTAACATTGTCACTGAGGAATCTGAATGTAATTTGATTTAATGATGTGCCGATGTGTAACATTAGTCCTGAACTCTGTTTCTGAACCTGCAGGTTGTTTCCTTATTGATCTAGTTTTTTTCTGTGTTGATGTACCTGACCTTCAGGTGCACAGCTCCACCACCTGACCCAGGTGGGTTTGTCCAGCCAGATCAGTGCGTACCCCGGGGTGGGTCGCAGCATGTCAGGCCCCACCGGCTCCAGCTGGAACCAGCAGCACTCAGACCAGGATTTGTCCAGACCAGGAGCCAGCAGAGAGAGCGTGAGTCCACTCCTGGGAATCAAATCAAACTCTGGTTCTGGTTCTTCTATAGACCTTTACAGAATAAAACAGACCAGTTCTAAGCAGCCCAAACCAGTCCCAACCAGTCCAGCCAAGACCCGTTTTGACCACTCATGAGCAGAGAAATCCCGACCCATCCTGGATAAACCAGTCCATTCTAGACTAGTCCAGACCGGTTGTTGAGTTGAGTTGACCTCAGCTGGTTCAGCTCAGTTCAGATCTGTATTGTCCCACAAGAGGAAGTTATTTAAGAGGATTAAGAGAGTTATTTTTGTAGCAAGGCAGCATACGAAGATACACAAATTAAGACAAATGAAGACATTGAAAGTTTCTGCTACTAGAACTTTTGGTGTTTTAATTGACTCTAAGTTTTAACAGTCATGTAAAAGCAATAACAAAATCTGAATTTTATCACCTTAAAAACATTGCCAAAGTTTATAACAAAACAAGATTTGGAAAAATAGATTCATGCTTTTATCTCCAGCAAAATTGATTACTGCAATGGACTTCTGACAGGACTTCCTAAAAAGACTAAAAAGACTGCAACTCATTCTAAATTCAGCCACAAGAGTTCTGACTAAAACCAAAAGGACAGCCAACATCACCCCAGTTCTTAAATCTCTATACCGGTTGCCAATAAGCCACATAATTGATTTTAAAGTCTATAAGTAAATAAGTATTGCTTATTTATAAATATCTACATGGAGTTGACCCTGAATCACTGGCGCCGGAAGTAGGGGGCCAAGGGGCCATTGGCCCCCCTACTTTACCCTCCTCCTACATTCATTTTAAGTCATGAATCACTGTATCCCCACAAATGCCCCTATATTGCAACACTTACGGTAAAAAGTGCGCATTTCATTTGTGTTCATGTCAGCAGCAACAGTGAACACAGCAGCTGTGAGTGAAGTGCCAAAGCTTTGGGTCCATCCTGCAGGTCCTGTTTTTTTTATTAGCAGAGATGCGCACACAGAGCTCTCCTCAATCACAAACCACCCTCCATGTACTTTGCTTCTTTTGCTTCTCTAGTATTTCACATCTATAAAATAATCTACTGAAATGTCCGTCAGAATAGGCTACAGCTATTAATGTGACTCAGGCAGGTCAGAAACATGTTAGATTAATGTCTGAAAACATCAGTACTGATGTTCTGTTTGCTGTCCACAGCTGGCTGTGTATCAGATTCTTTCCTTTGACTTTATTAAACACCTGCAGTATCACAAAGCAGCTGAAATGATGTGTTTTTAAATTGAGAGAGTGATGTGCGTATTTACACATGTGGCACAGCAGCAATAACTTCATTTAAAAGGATCTGACAGTAATTAATGTTCTGTGTTCTGCTACACATCTACTGTACACCATTGACTATCCACCATTGATAAAGAGGTCAGCTGTTACACACAGATTCAGGTTTATATGGTGGGATTGTTTGTAGTAAAGCAGCCCTTATGGATGAATCCTGAGCTCTGTCAGAGCTGTCAGAACATTTTATTCTAAGTAGCTAAAAGACCAAGATAAGCCTAAAACCCCATCCCTACTTGTTACCCCCCATGTCTGACTGAAGATTTTGCCCTTGCTGAAAACAGTCCTGTGTAAAGCAATACAAGGGGCTGTGTTGGTGTGGGAGTTTTGTTTAAAGTGCCAGTGAGACAATGAAATATGATCCAGCAAGTCCGGTTGGAGTAACAGATTATTGCATTTAAAGGCTGATCAGAAAAACACTGCACAGCAGTTTCTAATATCCACAAATCTGGAAAGTTATCACGCTTCAACCCTGTTTACTGGTGCACACATGTGGAGTGTGTCTGTGTCCGCAGTCCGCATGCAAGTCCACAACTGTCCGCGAACGCTGAACGTGTGAAAAGGCCTTAACACGCGTGCACACACACATTGTCTTTTTGGCCCCCGCACCTCTGAAATGAATCCGGCACCTCTGCCCTGGATATATGACTGACTTGACTTGAATCTACCTCTGTGTACGAAATGTGCTTCATAAAACTGCCTTGCCTTACTATGTACACCATTCAGAATAAAATAAAGTATGTTTGTTAAAAGAAGAGAAAACAGCAACAAGAAGAATAAAGAAACAAAGTGCTGTATGAGGAAGCATGAGGTGGTTTGTAATGTATTAGAATCAGGCTTGCACATGGGATAAATGAAAACTTGACCCTGTTGCACCTCAGTTTTGGAAACTTGTATCTCTGACCAGAGGGGAGGATGGTCTGGATTTCATATGATGGATTTAGTAGTTTATGTAGTTTCAGTTGCACATCCACTGTGGGTTATACTTGTTGAACACTGACAAAATAATCACTGATACATATTTCTTTGCAGTTTTTCCCATCACGTGTTTTATTTGGATTAATTTTCTGGCCTCACCCTCCTCACCGACTCTCTCTTCTCCACACAGGTGCTGTCGTTTCCTGAGTTCTCCTCTTCCTCTGTTTTCCAGATGCCCAGCTCCTCGTTGCGGGACCCGTCAGCTCCACCGCTTCTCCTGACCTCACCGACTCCAGAGTATCCACCAGAGGATGCCTCACCCTCCGCTCACACCTCCGCCTCTCTTATCAAGGCTATCAGGGAGGAGCTGCGACGTCTGGCCCAAAAACAGGCAGCAGTGACCAGCTACCCTTAGACTGGTCTGCACCAGTTTGGATCAGGACTCAGCTGGTTTCAAACATCATCGTTTTAAACGATGCAGACCCCATCAGGACTGGACTGAAACCCTAAATCTAACTGATCCACACTCTGGACTCCCTTGAGATAATCTATGTCTGTGCCACTAAGCCCAAAAATAACTCTGGACCACAATTCATGTCCTTAAAAGTGGACAAAGTCTCCTGACTGAAAGACCTCCGGTACTTTACAGGGTCCCATCTGTCCGTCTGTCTGTCCATCATCTTTCAGCTCAGTGTTTAATTAGATGGGAATTTGACTCTTCCTGTTTCCATTGAAGTGCTTCCTGGAGTAGATCATTCATCGATCATCCTTACTGAACTTCTGGAGTGGACCATTCCTCCTGAACTTCTGGAGTGGATTGATCCTTTTAAAATGGAGTGGATCATCGCCTCTCATATTTTGGAGTGGATTGTCCCCCTTGGAGTTCTTGACTGTGTCTGAAATCATTCCCTATTTACTATATAGTGCACTACATTTACCCTCTGCCATTTTATTTATAGTGTCTGAATGCTGAGTGTGTAAATATATTCACCTTATAGAGCCTCAAAATTTTCACAATGGAACAAAAAAAGTAGTGTCCATGGCATGTTCACTACTTTCTGCTAACAATCCCACAACGCAATGCTTCACATTTTATAGACGGGAAAATTGATGACACAAAGTGACAATGATTAATGAGTGTGTGAAATCTTGATTTGCTGCTCACTAAGTAAATTATTTAGTGTCTCTTAAATGGGGAGTAGTGAATGAGTGAATAAGGGAGTGATTTCAGTCACAGTCCCGGAGTGGATCGTCCCCCTGACTTTCTAGAGTGAATTGTCCCTCCTGACCTGGAGTGGATCATCCCTCCTGACCTGGAGTGGATCATCCCTCCTGACCTGGAGTGGATCGTCCCTCCTGACCTTCTAGAGTGAATCGGCCCTCCTGACCTTCTAGAGTGAAGCGGCCCTCCTGACCTTCTAGAGTGAATCGGCCCTCCTGACCTTCTGGAGTGAAGCGGCCCTCCTGACCTTCTGGAGTGAATCGTCCCTCCTGACTTTCTAGAGTGAATCGTCCCTCCTGACTTTCTAGAGTGAATTGTCCCTCCTGACCTTCTAAAGTGAATCTGCTCTCCTAACCTTCTGGAGTAGATCGTCCCTCCTGACCTTCTAGAGTGAATCGTCCCTCCTGACTTTCTAGAGTGAATTGTCCCTCCTGACCTTCTAAAGTGAATCTGCCCTCCTAACCCTCTGGAGTAGATTGTCCCTCCTGACCTTCTAGAGTGAATTGTCCCTCCTGACCTTCTAGAGTGAAGCGGCCCTCCTGACCTTCTAGAGTGAATCGGCCCTCCTGACCTTCTGGAGTGAATCGGCCCTCCTGACCTTCTAGAGTGAATTGTCCCTCCTGACCTTCTAGAGTGAATCGGCCCTCCTGACCTTCTGGAGTGAATCGGCCCTCCTGACCTTCTAGAGTGAATTGTCCCTCCTGACCTTCTAGAGTGAATCGGCCCTCCTGACCTTCTGGAGTGAATCGGCCCTCCTGACCTTCTAGAGTGAATTGTCCCTCCTGACCTTCTAGAGTGAATCGTCCCTCCTGACTTTCTAGAGTGAATCGTCCCTCCTGACCTTCTGGAGTGAATCGGCCCTCCTGACCTTCTGGAGTGAATCGTCCCTCCTGACTTTCTAGAGTGAATCGTCCCTCCTGACTTTCTAGAGTGAATTGTCCCTCCTGACTTTCTAGAGTGAATCGTCCCTCCTGACCTTCTGGAGTGAATCGTCCCTCCTGACCTTCTAGAGTGAAGTATCCCTCCTGACCTTCTAGAGTGAATCGTCCCTCCTGACTTTCTAGAGTGAATCGTCCCTCCTGACCTTCTGGAGTGAATCGGCCCTCCTGACCTTCTGGAGTGAATCGTCCCTCCTGACTTTCTAGAGTGAATCGTCCCTCCTGACTTTCTAGAGTGAATTGTCCCTCCTGACTTTCTAGAGTGAATCGTCCCTCCTGACCTTCTGGAGTGAATCGTCCCTCCTGACCTTCTAGAGTGAAGTATCCCTCCTGACCTTCTAGAGTGAATTGTCCCTCCTGACTTTCTAGAGTGAATTGTCCCTCCTGACCTTCTAAAGTGAATCGGCCCTCCTAACCTTCTGGAGTAGATCGTCCCTCCTGACCTTCTAGAGTGAAGTATCCCTCCTGACCTTTTTGTGGTGCTAACCGTCAGCCTCATACAGTCTCTTCTCATTGCCTTCCACACTCCCATAAGCCACGGGGATCAGGTCTCCGTTCATAAATCACATCAGTGAGGCCTTTGCACTGTCGACAGCTGGAGGTGGTATACAGTTCCTACATCATGGGGAAGCAAAACAGGAAAAATTATAGATATATACAGCTATAAGAATAAATATGAATATATGTAAAGAGATAGAATCCCAATGAGCACAATATCAATGTAAGAGTTATCGGAATATTGAGATGTTACTTTTTTTATTGCTTATATATAAAAGTATACTTAAAGTCCTTTATTTTGATCAAAAAATGACCAAACTACTGTTCTATGGTTGTACCCCTCTTGTGTTTGAGCTTGCTGTAGATTATGAGCCGGCGTTTGTTTCTCTGTGGAGATGTTGCTTAGCATAGCTCCTCGCACGTGTGTTCATGTATCGGTGGCAATGAAAAAGAAATTAACGCTAACACATCGCTTTAATATCAAGTTATTTGCTCCACATGGAGCAGGTTCACAGCTGATTTGTTGCATCCATCAGTTTGTGGGCAGAATGCTAAAGGTGAGTCTATCAGGTGACGGGTGGATACAATGTTTATTTGTGAGGGAGAGTTGGGACACCAGTCATTCATCACAACCTGAACAGATACCATGAACTGAATGTCATCAGTGTACCAGTGACAGGGTACCTTTAAACCTACTTATGTGTCCAAAGGGGGAAATATATATATATATATATATATATAGATATATATATATATATATATATATATATATATATATAAGAGGACCCAGGACAGAACCTTGGGGCTCACCACGAGTATCAGACAACCACAAGCCCGCTTCTCTAAACTTTACAACAACTGTCTGAAGGATGAATATTGAATGTTTGCCTTAAAGAAAGAAATCCAGTTTAGGAAGCTGCTGGGATGTCCGAGTCAAATGTCCAAACCTCTGGTCAAGTCTGTGAGGGGACTTAAAATATCAACCTTTTCCATGGAGGTGGTTTCAAGTTACTCACCCTGTAACCCCAGTTTTTTTTGTTTTGTTTTTTTTTTTGTTTTTTTTTTGTTAATGGTTGTTAATAGCTTTGACATCAGAAATTTGTATGGATAGGTTTCTCTTAGTTTGATGAAAACTAACTTTTACCCATCTAGTTCTGCAGATGAAACTGATCAAAATTTTTAGGCCTATGCATAATGTGTGTGTGCAATATCAGAGGTCACTACAATAATTATGATTATCATGATTACTATTATAACAGTAGTAGTTTTCTGTTCTTTTATATAATCACACCCATTATACTATGAACTATGGGTACTCTTCTGAGTGAAATCTGGTGAAATCTTCACCCCAAGCAGACTCAGTGGAAGCCCCTCGCACACTTGATAAATTGTAGAATACATTCTTAGTGCAGGGAACTAGTTTTGATTCAGCCTTTATCTTCATGTGCTGGTTGTTGACGACTGGTTCCCCTCTCTGCTGGTTGGCTCTTTTCTCTGTAGTGCTGTAATGAACTTGTAAAACCTGGATCGTGGATGTATGAGAGGGTTTGTTTGTTTCTGCTCTCTGCTCTTCTTCAGCATGTTCGACTAAGTTTGAGGCTTTAGCTACTCGTGATGTTCCAGTTGATGTTTAGCATGCCGCTAAAAGATGTTAAAAACAAAGTTTAAAAAAGTGAAGAGTTGTTCCCACATCAAATTTAGAGTGAGCAAAGAGTGATTAATGTCACAGTGCCATAAAATCATTGTTCATCCAAACACAGTAGAAAAAAATACATCATATAAAACATGTTTTCTTTGTTTTTCTTTTCCAAAAGATATTTTTGGATCTAAATGAAGATGGTTACAGTAAACAATGTATAAATGAAAGTGGATATGGTGTTGAATAGAAAACATAATATAGAAAATATTTTATCTGTGATTGCTCCGCTGAATGGACTCAAAGATCTGCCTGGCAACAGTGCCAACACATCCTTTGTGGACCAGAAACCAAATGCAGAACTCTTCACCGGCTGGAGACGTTCTGATTGGACCTAGCACCTGTCAGTCAAGCCATAAGACTTGGCAACGCCTACAGGATCACATGGTGCTAATTCAATGACTGAGGGTGTGTCATAAGGCTTCAGATCACACACAAGAAAAGAAAATCCTGCAGCTGTTGTGATCAAAGAGAGAAGTTTGTCTTCTCACACCAAACTCTGGATTTAAGCTGCTGCTGTGCAGGTTTCACAAACTTCTCCTGAATGTTTCCTTCAGTGTTTTCTAGAGTTTCAGAGTTCTGTGTTTTCTAGATCTGTGATCCTCAGTGAGAATCCAGCAGACGACCAGTTGCACTATGGATGCTTTATTCACGACAGACTGGAAGCACTGTCAGACCCAACCCGCTACTAACACGTTCAGAGCCCCTGAAATCCAAAAACATGATATTATTTTATTCACATGAGACATTAACTTGTGTGCACAAGGTACGAATCTGATTAACTTATGCAAACAACATACTAACTTCTGAGCACATTATACTAACTTTTGGAAACAAAATATAAAAAATATTAACATTTACCAACAAGATTATAAATTGTGGGTACAAGATACTAACTTCTGTGCATAAACTTTTGGAAACAAAATATTAACATTTGCCACAAGATAATAACTTGTAATAACATTTTGCTGTGTATTGATAACTGTGTGAACAAGATAACTTGTGAGAAGAAGATATTGATCTGGGTACATAATTATTAATGATGAATTTGTTCGATAGAAGATAGTAACTTGTGCACACAAGTTATTTCCTTTGCTCGTAAGATAAAAAATCATCTTTCAGGGCTTCAGGGTTTCTGTAAATATGTGATCTGTATCTTGATATTGATCAGATTGATCTTGATCAGCTGAGCTAGCTCTTGTGTTTGGTATTAACCTGCCATCTGTATTTGGACAAGTTAAAACTGCTCAAACGTTAATCAGAGTGTTTTCAGATCTTTACTGACCAGATCATTTCAGTCAGTACTTTTGTCATGAATGAACTTCCATACAGCTGTGCATCTGAGTCGAACCACATTCCTGTTGCTTCCATCTCGACTCTTCTCCAACACGCAGCTTCACCGAGTTCAAACCCAGACCAGGTGAGTTCACATCAGTCCAGGTGTGATCCAGGTAACTCAGTGGAGCTGCTTCAGGAAACAGAGCCTGAAGGAAAAGTTAGTTTAATGTTAAATCAGTGCACCTGGGATCACTGCCAGCAGGTCTTACCTGTTCAACAGCAGCCTCCCAGGTGAGCTCTCAGCTGATTTGACAGCATCACATGACAGGACCTGTTCTACCCAAACTCTGTGTGAGCTGCATCCTGTGGTGTTTCAAGTCTAAAAGATTGTGTTAACAAACATTAAAGTGTTCAGATTTAGACTGGATGTTTATTTCATTTAACAAACTTCAACACACATTATGTTTTTTCAGGACTCTTGTATATAAAACTACTTCAGTCTAATCTTCCAGCTGTGGAACAATGTGAGCAAACATCACACCTCAAAACACAAAAGCAAACAAACAAAGAAGACAAGTCCACTCAAGCAATCACACAACAATAGGTGAGAGCCTGTTAGTGTGAGAGCTGTGACAGCTTTCACACTAATAAAGAAAGAATAACGTTAATATTTCAAGAAAAATAATGTTATTGAAAATATTAAAAGAAATGTTCTAAATTTAAAAATGAAATGAAAGTAAAAAATTTTTTTACTTTATTCTTGAAATCTCCAATTTTTGTGGAAAAAATGACTTTTTCAGTCATTGACTTAAACAGGAAAAATGTCTCAAAACTTTGTTCTGAAAAGTTAAACTTTTTATCATTTATCAGTAAAGATTTGGTTTTTAATTTTAATTGAAAAGGTTAAAAAAAAGAATTTTATTAAAATATTTTTGACAAAATCATTTTGAATCATCGTGAGTATTTTTTTTTATTTTTGACCTTTCCTTACACGTCATCTGTCGTTTTCTTTGGCGTTAATAGGCTTCCATAGTCACCTGTATGGAGTGACCTGAGCCCCTCCCAGGTAAAAACAGCGCTCCCTCCCCTTCCCGCTGCTTCCCGGGTAACGATGACGATGGTACTTCCTGATACACCTGGTCAGGTGAATAACAACATCTCATTCTCTCTTAGATTTAAACATCTTATGCAGCATGAGAAGAGAGAAAACTGAAAGCTCCGGATTTAAAAACAAACAACTGTGTAAGTAGGGTTATTTATTGACTGGTAAATTAACGTAAACGCAGCCGAACATTGTTCGTCGTCTTTCTGCAGGAAAAGTTAAGCTTTAGTTTCTCCAGTGAGTCCAGAACTACATTGAGATGTTTCTGCATCTTCAGAGTTTATGACCGGTAATAAACTCGGAGGAAACCTTCAGCCAAACCCCGTTAAAGAGCTGACTGTTTAAAGTTTTCTCTCTGATGGAGGCTGTAGAGATGTTCAAACGCGGCGGAACGTGTGAATATCGATCAACAGGCTCTTCTGGTGTATTCGGCTCATAAATGATCCACCTGAGAAGTTCGCTGTGGAAAAACTAACTAATAAACAAACAAATCGCAGGCTCAGATTAATAGAAATCACTTGAACGCTTGTCAGCTGTGGAATGTTTGTTTCTCTGAAGCTGTAAAGTCGTTTCCAGTCGTTCACATTTGGACTAAATGGACAGATGTTTGAATGGAGTTTGGTGTAACCTGACAGATGTTTGAAAGGAGTTTGGTTTAACCTGACAGATGTTTGAAAGGAGTTTGGTTTAACCTGACAGATGTTTGAATGGAGTTTGGTGTAACCTGACAGATGTTTGAATGGAGTTTGGTGTAACCTGCTGCTGTTCAACGTTTCCACACCTACACAGAAAACTCAGTGTGTATATTTAAAGTTTGTGTACAGCAGTAATAAATATGTTCTGAGTTTGTCATGCCACCGAAAAATGTGTAATTAACCACCCAGCCAAATTTAATTGATTAAAAAAAATCACCAAGTATATAAAATTAGGTTTTAAAATGTTGTAAAAATAAGCAGTATTCTCTGCTCTGAAACGCTGGGGGCGCTGAAAGCACGACCCAACTGAACAGCCTCTAAGTTAACAACGCTCGTACCAAACTACCATATTAAAAATACACAATTTAAAATAGGCCTTATTTGTTGGTGTAAGGTAGCAACATGGATTATATTTTTAAAATAAAGTAACGTTAGGAGCCACTGTTTAATTCGGCACATATTTTGTAGGTAAATGTGGACTTTAGTGAAAATGTAAGTTAAATTTCTAGTTAACAAGCGATCCATCACCGATCATCGTTATGTTAAATTGTGTTGTTTTTTTTTCAGTGGAGTTTGGTGCACTTAACGTTACTCACTTCTCTTGGCGGCTTCATTGTGGCCATCACCCTCAGAGCAAAAGCCTCTCACACTGCTTTTTGGTTAAAGAGCGTGAGAAGGTGTCTTGTGTTTTGAGCTCCTCATGTATGTTAATAGGGTGGACAAAATAGTAGAAACACTTCCCAATATACGAGCTGAATAATAAACATAAAGCAGAATTATGATTATTATATTTCTGACAGCATCAACAAAAATGTATACTTTAGTAAAAGAATTCATGTTTTGCTTTAGATTGTACAGGTGTTCCTAATAAAGTAAGTGTTTATATTCAATTGTAAACTCCAGGCAGCCAGTTATGTGATCCCTGAGTTTTACTCAAGCAGGAAGCTCCGGGTCTGAAAAGTGAAGCCAATGTGGAAGTGCTTTAAACCTGCATTCTCTCTAATGGCCAGCAGGGGGTGACTCCACTGGCTCCACAATGAGTCTGATTGTCTATGAGAAAATGAGCCTACTTCTCACTTAATTTATCACCTCAGTAAACATTTTCCTAATGAGTTTATGGTCCTAATCGCTAGTTTCAAGTCTTCTTCAATACAGCATGATGTTCATTTTGTAAATTATGGTCCCATTTAGAGTAAAATAGATGATAAAGCAGCGTATGCTTTAGGGCATGACTACCTTGTGATTGACAAGTCGCTACCACGGCAGTACGTGAGGTGCTTTAGGTGGAGCCTGAAGAGCTCCTCCCCAGCTCCACGTGCTCATCATTTCACTTCTCACCACTTCTGGTTCCAAAAACCCAAGATGGCGACAGTCAAAACGCCAAACTCAAGGCTTCAAAACAGGAGTCCATGAACCAACGGGTGACATCACGGTCTATGGTTTTACTTCTTCAAACCTGACAGATAGATAAGTGTAGAGCTTAATATTTTATTATTATATGTTATAACACTATAATGTTATAAGACTCACTCTCTCTCCTACATAATTTATTGTTTAATCATTGGTAGTTTACGGGAAACAAAGAAAAATGTGTTCAAGGTGACGACTTTAAATATCTTATTTTGTCAGATGTTCAGCTTACAAAAACAGAAAAATTTTAATTTTAAAAAAGATCATTTTGCTGTTGATTTACTAATAAAATAATCAATTAATCACCTGATTGTTGCAGCTCATGACTTCTTTGGGGCTTAAAGTATCTAATGTGTGTTTTCAGGATGGGTGACTGTATGAAGACTGAGCTGGTGAGCGCCATCCATCTGCAGGAGGTGGAACTGCAGGACAGACCTGCAGATGCTCAGCATGACACTGAGAACAACAACAAAAATGGTCAGTCTCAAATCAATAATCAATAATAGAAAAAAACTGAAAAAAATATCAAATCTGTTTTTTAGTCTAAGTAGAAACGTGTTAGTCACTCAGAGTGAGTCGCTGGTTCCAGAAAGTAGAGTTGAAACGATTATTCAATTAATCAATTAGTTGATTAAAAGAAAATTAATCTGCAATAATTTTGATAATTGATTAATTGTTTAACTAATTTTTTAAAACAAAAAACATCAAATATTTCATAATTCAGGTTCTTAAGCATGACAATCTGCTGCTTTTTTACATCAATTTAACAGTTTTCTGATGTTTTATTAACAATTTTTTGATCTGCAGATTAGTCGATAGTCTGGTACAAACAGGCCCTTTAAAGTTATCAATACTCTATTTCATGATAGAGTATCAACACTCTATAACACACATCAGATATCTTTTGTGTTAAAATCAGCCTGATGTCATGTGACTGTTTATTGATCAGATCACACGTTCACTGTGGAGGAAGCTGTGGAGACGATTGGCTTTGGACGATTCCACATCCTGTTGTTTGTCATCATGGGGAGCTCAAGCGTAAGACACGCACACACACACACACACACACACAGCTTTCTACACGATCAATACAAGAAAGTGATCACTTGTTTCTCTTCAGATGTGAATGTTTCATGTGAACTTACAGACTTCTTTAAGTCAGTACATCATCTGTAGTGTTGAACTCAACCTTAGCCCCACCCCCAACCTGTCACCTGACCGTGACCTCACGTAACCCTACCAACAGTGATGGGCAGTTAGTATAGACATGATGACAGCGAGTGAAGTTTCTCTTTAAAGGATGAGTTCACAGTGTTTAACAGTGTGTTAAACAGCAGTCAGGTGTCCATATGAACAGTGAAAGAGGTTTTCCTCGCTGTAATCATTCCTCCTGTTCATACTGGATATTAAAAGATCCCCTTCAAATGTGCTTTAATGGAAGTGATGGAGGCCAAAATCCACAGTGTGTCCACACAGTCATTTAAAAGTAGATGTGAAGCTTATATGAGGCTTCAGCAGTCTGAGTTAGTCATATCAAGTGGATATCTGCCACATTTACAGTCTTTTTAGCATCAAATTCCCTCTTTGTGTTTCCTCGGACAGTGTTTCCCTGTTGAGCTGCGGTGGAAGTATAGTAACAAAAAGAGGGACTTTGGCACTAAAAAGACTTGGATTTTGTGCCCCATCACTTCCATTGTAAGTGCATTATGAAGGGATCTTCTAATGGTCAGATTTCAGTCCTGGTTGATTCACCAACACCTGTGGTTACCATGGTAACATCAGGTGGTTTGATACAACAGCAAACACTTTGACAGAAAAATGACGACAGATGAGCAGCCGAACAAACAAACTAAAAACTACTGCAGAGGAAGTTACAGCCTTACTGAAAAACACCATTTATATTTTTCTTGTTAGAGCAACAAAATGTATTTCATTATTACGAGGTCATTTTCTCGTTATAATGATCATAAACATCCCATTGGCTGGTTCCTCCTCCAATAGAGATGCAGAGTGACAACATCCTTCAGAGTGTCAACCAACACGTCACTTACTTAGAGCAAAATGTCATGACTGGATTGATTCATTCAAACATTCATGAGCAGCAAAGCTGCAGTTTTATGGGATACAGATACAGTCTGACAGTCTGAGTACAACCAGAAAATAGGTTCACTCTAACGGGAATAATCCCCTGCTTATAACGAGTTGTTTCTCTCGTTATGTATCATATATCAGATCGTGGAGGCGATGGAGATCATGCTGTTAGCTGTAGTTTCTCCTGAGATTCGATGTGAGTGGCGTCTGGATGACTGGCAGGTTGCACTCGTCTCTACGGTAACTAATGACTTAATATGCTGGCTGTTTGTTTAATTAGTGTAGAGCTGCAGCTATCCATTATTTTCAGTATCAATTTATCTGATTGTCATTTTCTGGATTAACTGATAATCGTTTGGCCAATAAAACATCAGAAAACTTGTTTTGTCTCATGAAAACGCACAAATATTCACTTTACTGTTAAAGACAAACAAAAGCTGGAACCAGCAAACATTTGAAAAATGACTAACAGTTAATCAATTATCAAAATAGATTCAGATTCTGTAGAGCTGAATCGATTAGTCGATCAGAAAATTAATCGGCAACAATTTTGATAATCAAATAATCGTTTTAGTCAATTTTCAGATGTGACTGTTTGATGCTTTTGTCATATTTTAAAATAAATAGAATATTTTGGGCTTTTGGTTGAATTAAACAATTGAATATTTTAACTTTGGTTTCAGGAAATCATGACCATTTTTCACTTTTTTCCTGATGTTTTATAGATTTAAAGATTAATCAATAACAAAAATAATCATTAGTTGCAGCCCTAATGTACTGCAGTACTCTATGTACTGTAGTTCTGTATGTTCTGTGTTGTACTTTAGTTTTATAGTTGTGTACTGTAGTCCTGTACTGTGTTGTACTGTAGTTTTATAGTCCTGTACTGTGTTGTACTGTAGTTTTATAGTCCTGTACTGTATTGTACTGTAGTTTTATAGTCCTGTACTGTGTTGTACTGTAGTCTTATAGTCGTGTACTGTATCTACTGCACGTAGTGACTGTGGTGTTTCCTCAGATGGTGTTTCTGGGTTTCATGGTTTGTGGGGTCCTGGGAGGATACATTGCTGACAGATATGGACGCTGGAAGGTCAAACACTCTTTTGTTTGTTTTGTTCATTGTTTAGGAAACTGAAACACATTAACGTTTAAAAAAGGTCACTGAACCTTTTTATTCATTCATGATATAATTTTTTATCTTTTTATCAGATCTATCCTCCATATTTCTTATTTATTTATATTTTCTTATATATTAATGAGTCAGGTTCTGTGTAAGTTGTACATTTAAATCAGCTAGTTAAGTATTTCTCTCTGATTTTCTTCATTAATACATCTATAAACTGAAACACTCAAATAAATAATGTGTTTATATTTGGAAATATCTCATATTTATATCTACACTTATGCTATGCTATGATTGTATGAATTCATCTAAATTATTATACTTAATTCTTTATGACTTTTTCTTTGTTTTTTTCCTTGTAAAGCACTTGTGATAAATGTTACATAGATAAACTATTTTTATACCTATTTTTATATGTATGACCTGTGTATATATTTTTATAATATATTTTTATATGTATGACCTGTGTATATATTTTTATAATATATTTTTATATGTATGACCTGTGTATATATTTTTATAATATATTTTTATATGTATGACCTGTGTATATATTTTTATACCAGGTGGTGTTTGGAGGTTTTGTGTGGAGCGCGTACTTCTCTCTGCTCACTTCGTTCGCTCCATCGTACGGTTGGTTCATCTTCCTGCGCAGCATGGTGGGCTGCGGCGTTGCAGGAGTGTCGCAGGGGTCAGACACACACACACACATACACACACACTGAAACAGACACAAACACATACTGAAACAGACGCACACACACTTTAAAGAGTCGAGTTCACACAGTTTTGGTTTGATGAATTCAGGTTTCAGCTCAGTTTGTGTTTCTGACGTCTTTAAAGGATTAAAATGTTAAAAGAAAGACTCTGCTGTTCTGATAAATGTACAACACACTGGAGACAGACTGTTTCTGAGACTGTTATGTAGAAAGTGTTCACACTGCAGTGAGCCTGTACCTGCTTCACCTGAGCTGTGACCTGCAGGTTTGTGTTGAAGACAGAGTTCATCCCTGCGAAGCATCGAGCCTTCCTGCTGCCTCTGGCTACTGTGAGTTTGCCGCTTCACACTGATGCTACTGAGCTCTATATTCATTCATTTTTTACTCAAAATACAAATAATACAGAAGCAAAGCTGAAATAATGTTAGAAAAGCTCTTTATTTATTACTATCCGCTCACAGATGCTTTGAGTTAGTTAAGAATGGATTAAACAATCTTTCAGTGACACAAATGTTTTGACCTTTTGAAATTAGTAAATTTAGTTTTTTTAGTATAAATGTGCAACTTGTGTAACGCGAATCTTTAATTACTTTAATTAAACCTACATGTCAGTGATGTGAAGATATTTAACCTTTTAGTGTTTTTATTCTGTTTCATGCTTCAGTTTGATGTAGGACACTGTTTTATTTTGTTTCTGTTTTGAGTTTGTGTGATTCTGTCTGTTGACAAACCTGAGTCTGATGTATAATGTCATCAGATCTCCCAGCATGCTTTCTGTCTGTCTCTGTGTGTTCAGATCTTCTGGATGACGGGCTCCATGCTGATCATCATCCTGGGGATGCTGGTGGTTCCCACGATGGGCTGGAGGTGGATGATCCGCATCTCTGTCACCCCCAGCGTCATCCTCATCTTCCTCTTCAAGGTGGGACTGACACTTCCACTGCTTTAAGTTCATCTCTTTCAACTTTCACTTCAACTTCTGTCAGTGACTCTCTTTCAATTGCCATTTCACCTTTTTAGCTTCACTGTTTACACTGACGCTTCCACTGCTTTCAGTTTTTCTGTTTGAATGCCTCTTCAATAGCTACTTCCTCACTCGTCGGCCCTTCTTCAATCTTTGGAGTTTTTGAAATGTCTTTATTTGGCAGTAACAGCTGAAGGTGAAGACAGGAAAGGAAATTAAGTGGTTCCTAACGGTTAAAGAACTGAAAGAAGTTGAAGTGGCAGTCAAAAAAAAATAAATGTACAGTACATCACTGAAAACAGTAAATTATTGAAGTTCAAGTGCTGAGTTGAATCTGAGATATTCGTTGAAATAGAACTGCTGAAAGTGATAGTGATAAAAGGAGTTGAAGTGATGACCTGAAAGCAGTTGTTGTCAGTTTGAGTGTAAAACTGAAAGTTGATGTTAGTTGATGTATAAATGAAAGGAGTTGAAGTGTTGGCTGAAGTGAAAGAGCTAGAAGTAGTTTGAAACGTCACATTTCGACTTTAAACGTTCTTGTTGGAAGATATTTTCAGAAATGTGTTTTATCCTCCAAATTAAATTTAATAAGTAAATCCAAAATGTACTAAACACAGTTACAGGTGTTAATCTGTCTGTCTGTCTGTCTTTATTGATTATTAATCAGTTCATTCCTGAGTCGGCTCGGTACAACGTGTCAGCAGGAAACGTTCAGGCTGCTGTCGACACTCTGAACTGGATCGCTAAGATGAACAGATCCTCTCTTCCTCCGGGACGACTGATGGAGCCGCCTATGGTACGTTCAGTCTCATTTCAGTTCGGTTATATTGTACAAGATATATAAACTTAGCACAAAAAGTAAGGAAATTTGTGTTTGGTAGATTATTTCTTTGTTGTAACAATGCTTCTTGGCAATAAATCTTATACTGTTGGAAAGCCTGTTTATTTCCCTTTTAAATGGTGCCACATTTGTAAGGAACATGCATTTGTGGGATGAGCAGCAAAGCTGAGTATGTGGGTTGCGCCCATGAAAAATTTGCCAAATCTTCTTGCTAAACAGCTTATTTTGCTGTTGCTATTGACACTTGTTTTGAGCTTCTGGTACCCCCAGGGGCTGCACCTGTGAGAATGGGCCCTGCTACAGTGGTCAGTGGGTGTCTGCTCCAAGAATCAGCATGCCACGTTTGATCTGGATAGGGCCCGTGTGATAGGGCAACTTCAAGCTGGTGTTCCGCAAAACCAAGTTGCGGCATTATTTGGAGTGAGCCCTAGTACCATCTCCAAAGTGAAGGCCAAGTTCCATATAACAGGGGATGTCAGAGACAGGTCACGAAGTGGGCGTCCCAAGAGGACGACAACCCAAGAAGACCGTTTCCTCACCCTGTCAGCACTTAGCTACCGTAGGCTGTCTTCTACAGATTTGCAGTCAAGGTTTGCAGGACGATATGGCCGACGGCTCTCTGCCCAGACAATCTGGAACAGACTGCACGCAGCCAATCTCCACTCTCATAGGGCTGCCAGAGGCCTGTCATGACTGCCCTTCACCTTCAGGCCCGTTTGCGCTGGTGTCGGCAACACGTGCACTGGAACCTGAACATGTGGAGGAACGTTATGTTCAGCGATGAGTCCAGATTCTGCCTACAGCAGTTGGATCGTAGGGTCAAAGTGTGGAGAAGACATAGAGAACACTATGCTGATTGCTGCACCGATAGAGTAACATCTTTTGGTGGAGGCAGTGTGATGGTGTGGGGCAGCATCTCCCTCACTGGAAAAACAAGACTTGTCATCATTGGAGGCAATCTCAATGCAGAGAGACATTGAGATCAGATTCTGCAACCAGTGGCAATCCCATATCTCCACAGTCTGGGACCGAACTCTATCCTCCAAGATGACAACGCTCGCCCCCACAGAGCGGGGTTTATCAGAGACTACCTCCAGAATTTGGGAGTGGAGAGGATGGAATGACCTGCCAGCAGTCCTGACCTCAACCCCATTGAACACTTGTGGGTTCAGCTTGGGCGTGCTGTTCGTGCCAGAGTGACCAACACAACCACGTTGGCTGACTTGCGACAAATGCTGGTCAAAGAATGGGATGCCATCCCACAGCAGTGTGTGACCAGGCTGGTGACCAGCATGAGGAGGAGATGCTGTTGTAGCTGTGTATGGTTCTTCCACACGCTACTGAGGCTCCTGTTTGTTAAATAAATAAATTGTTAAATTGCCAATATGTCTTGTTTCTTCAAACTTCAATCATTCAATCCACCAAACACCAAATGAGTCAATGGCAGAATAAGCTGTTTGGCATTGGTAGAGAAGATTTGGCAAATTTTTCATGGGCGCAACCCACATACTCAGCTCTGCTGCTCATCCCACAAATGCATGTTCCTTACAAATGTGGCACCATTTAAAAGGGAAATAAACAGGCTTTCCAACGGTATAAGATTTATTGCCAAGAAGCATTGTTACAACAAAGAATTAATCTACCAAACACAAATTTCCTTACTTTTTGTGCTAAGTTTATATATACACTCAGCAAGCACTTTATTAGGAACACCTGTGCAATCCAACACAACAGCTCTGCCATAAATTCAACTATACGAAGCTTTTTCAGTTTCTGTTGACATCAGAAAGATGATACCTTTACTTTATGTTGATTATTGAGCTCATAGTGGGTGGTGCTAGTGTACTAGAGAGCATTATATTGAAAAGTGTTTTTTTTTTTTGTCCACCCTCAATGGGGTGGACAAAATATTAGGAACACTTTATAATGTACCTATATACTTATAAGTATACTCTTATGAGAGTAAGAAGCCTCCCTGTTTTCTGATTTTTGATTTGCAATTTTTGATTTGATTTGCATCTTGATAAATTCAGTGTAATGTGGATGAGGTTCTGAATGGTGCATCAGGTTAACTGCATGCAGACTGAAGGATGTTTGTGTTTCAGAAAGAGAGAGGCAGTTGGAGGATTCTGCTCAGTCCATCGTTCAGGAGGACGTCCTTACTTCTCTGGTACACATGGTAACGTGTCAACTCCTCCTCAGTTCTGATTCCACCAAACAAACATTCAACATATTTAAACACTGACATCACTGTGTGGACGAACCAGATCAGACATTTGAGGCTTCAGTTTGTGTTTCCTGTCTGACACGGCAGGTTTGTGGCGTCCTTTGCATACTATGGCTCAGTACTGAGCAGCTCAGAGCTGTTGGAAAAGAACTTGTTGTGCGTGACAAACGCCGACCAGGAGCATCGGATAAAACACCGCCATGAAGACAGACTGTGTTACTGCATCCTCTTCGGATCCAGCGACTACCAGACGCTCCTCATCAGCTGCCTGGGCGAGGTCGCACGTGAGTCCGGGAGCGAGGAAGAGACATTTTTCAGAAAGAGTTCAGAGTTTAGTGAAGTTACAGGACTTTAGAAATACTGTCATGAGGCCAAATTCCACCTACATAAGAAACTTTCAACTAACCACCAACCAAACTCTGTTCAATTTCCTGAGTATTTAAAGAATCACAAAATGTTGCATTTTATTTGTTGATTTCACCGTTAAGTAACTTTGTGAATTTTATCTCCCAAAATGTGGTCTAGACTGCCAATTGTGTAATTTTGCTGGAGAATTATTTTTTATTTATATTCCTGTCAAATTTTTCACATGACATGACCCACCAAGTATGTTGAGATTAATGCTAATGTAGCATATTAGCTACCAGTTTGACATGTCAGGAAACTAGTGTGAGACTTTCCTCTCTGTCCTCAGTGGTCCCGTTGAACATCTGTCTGCTCAGTGTGTTCGGACGCAAGAAGAGTCTGATAGTGCTGCAGCTGCTGGCAGCCATTTTGTTCATGATGATCAACATCTGCACGACCATGTAAGAACCCTTATTCTCAGTCTGCAGGTTTATGAGGACCTCCAGTCTGACTGTACACAGGTTTATGAGGACCTCCGGTCTTAGTGTACACAGGTTCATGAGGATCTCCAAGCAGACCAGGTACAGGCTTATGAGGACCTCCAGTGTGACTGGGTACAGGTTTATGAGGACCTCCAGTCAGACTAGGAACAGGTTTATGAGGACCTCCAGTCAGACCAGGTACAGGTTTATGAGGACCTCCAGTCAGACCAGGTACAGGTTTATGAGGACCTCCAGTCAAACCAGGTACAGGTTTATGAGGACCTCCAGTCTGACGGAGTACAGGTTCCTGAAGACCTCCAGTCTGACAGGGTACAGGTTTATGAGGATGTTCTGTTTCTGTTGCAGGTTCGGCTTCACAGTGCTGCTGTTCCTGCTTCGGTCTCTGGTTTCCATGAACTTTAATGTGGTTTATATTTACACTGCTGAGGTTTGTCCATATTTCTTCTTTTCCTGCAGGTGTTTTTGGTCAGGTCTCAGGTAAAAGGTGCTTTCTGTCAGGTGTTATTGATCTCATCTCAGGTGTTATTGATAGTGGTGGAACGTAATTAAGTACATTCACTCGAGTACTGTACTTAATATACAATTTTGAAGTACTTGTACTTTACTTAAGTATTTCCATTTGATGCTACTTTATACTTCCACTCCACTACATTTCAGAGGGAAATATTGTACTTTCTACTCAACTACATTTATTTGACAGCTTTAGTTCCTTTTCAGATGAAGATTTGACACAATGGATAATATAACAAGCTTTTAAAATACAACATGAAACCTAACTCCACCTCCAGCAGCTACAACAGTAACATGCTGCTTACACACTGATGCTTCAGTGTTAATAATCTAATGATGTCATATATAATAATATATCAGTCAGAGGGACCAAACCACTACTTTTACTGCAATACTTTAACTACATCAAGCTAATAATACTTATGTACTTTTACTGCAATACTTTAACTACATCAAGCTCATAATACTTATGTACTTTTACTGCAATACTTTAACTACATCAAGCTAATAATACTTATGTACTTTTACTGCAATACTTTAACTACCTCAAGCTCATAATACTTATGTACTTTTACTGCAATACTTTAACTACATCAAGCTCATAATACTTATGTACTTTTACTGCAATATTTTAACTACATCAAGCTCATAATACTCATGTACTTTTACTGCAATACTTTAACTACATCAAGCTCATAATACTTATGTACTTTTACTGTAGGAGGATGCAGGACTTTTACATGTAATGGAGTATCATTACATTATTGATCAAGTCTCAGGTGTAACAGGTGTTTGTGTTTTAGGTGTATCCCACTGTGGCTCGGTCTCTGGGGATGGGCTTCTGCACGTCATTCAGTCGGATTGGAGGAATGATCGCTCCTTTCATCGCTCAGGTTTGTTTATTATCCTGTTGTTGAGGTAGAGCTGAGATCAGGTTCAGGTGGTTTACCTGTGTGTGTGTACTTCAGGTGCTGATGTCTCAGTCGGTGATTCTGGCTCTCAGTCCATTCGCTGTCACGTGTGTAATCTGTACTCTGGGAAACTTCCTGCTGCCAATAGAAACTAAAGGACGAGCTCTGCTGGTGAGAAATTATTTATTATTGATATTAATTTCTGTTTGATCTGAAGCAAACTTTGACATTTTTTCTGCACTTTCTGTTCTATTTCAGCAAAACTCCTGATGTTGTCATTCAAACAAAATGTTACTGTTACTGTTTGTCTTTTTATCTGTAATGTAAAGAAATTAAATATAATTCTGTCATCAACTGATTGTGTGAATTAATTTATGATTGACGGCTGGCTAATTAGGAATGCTACTGTTCAAGCTTCGGCCTGTATGAGAAGAATCAAATCGAAGAGTCATTTACTGACCAACATACATGTTTAACATCAAAATTTAGTTGTAGTATTATTGTTTCAAGACTTCAATGATTAGTGGTGTCAAAGGCTGCACTGAGATCCAGTAACAGAAGCACAGAGGTGCAAGCAAGTAGAAGATCATTTACCACTCTGGTTAGAGCAGTTTCAGTGGAGTGACTCTGAAAGCTGATTGAAAAGGTTCATATAGATCATTTTCTTTTATATGCGTCTTAAAACGTCTGGGGACAATGCCAGTCGTAAGTGATAAATTAACAATATCTAGAATTGTAGGTCCCAGAAAATGCCAGAGGTCTTTGAAAAGTTTTGCTGGTAAACGGTTAAGTAGGCAAGTAGTTGGTTTAGAAGCTGACATGAGCTTAGTCAAAGTTTCAAGAGTCTCAAAAACTGTAAGAACAGAAACTATCTGTGACTCTTTATATAAATATGAATTTGGTAAGACAGGATCTGCAGGAGAAACTAATTTTGTTTCTAATCTCATCAACTTTATTGCACAAAAAGACTAGAAACTCATGAGCCCTGATAGGTGAGCAGCTATTGGATGGCTGCTTTTTAGTAAGTTTAGCCGCAGTGTCGAAGAGAAATCAAGGGTTATGTTTATTATTACTGATCAAATTATAGAAATATGTTGCTTTCACGGCAGATAAAGCACACTCATATTTCAATAAACACTCATGAGAATAGAGGTAAAAACTTTACGTGCCAGTGTCCTGCAGACCTGCTTCAGAGCATGTGTCTCTTCATTAAACCAGGCTGTAGACTTCTTTAAGCGTCTAGTTTTAGAAGTAAGAGATGCAGCCGAATCCAGGAGACACGAAATATTTAAGTCACCAGTGAAAAATATAAATTATACTGTTACCATTTATGAATCAATTTAGAATCATAGAAAATTAGAACTGTGATTGTTATGTGAAAATATTTTTTTATCACAGCATTAAACACCAACATAATGACTTATCTACTTTAAAATACACTGTGGTTCCAGTTCATTCAGAACATTGAAGAAATTACATTTAAGTTAAGAGAGAACTTAAAATAACATGAAAGAAGATGTTGGAACTGGTTTCATCATAAAAACAACTGAATGTTGTTATGGTTTTTTTATATATTAATATGTATTTCCTTTGTTTTTTATCATAATGTGTTTTAATTAAATGTCTGAGTTTTTAATATCAGTAATATAGTTTTTTATAGTTTTATTTATATAAAAAGTATTTTAAAAAGTACACCTGCTGTTTGTATATCAGAACCAACCATGAACCTTCATTCACCAAACATAAAGCTTAGCAGTGTGAGATGTCCTAAAAAGGCCACTGTACAGAAGATAAACCTCTGGTGGTGAAGGGTGGAGTCTAATGAACGTGTCGGCCTGCTGGTGGCACTGCTGCGTCTGCACTCTGAAGGTGATGAAGATGATCTCCTGATCTCCTCTCGTTAAGCTTGTTAGCTCAGACACAGATTACTGTCTCTCCTGAGGGGGCAGGGCCTGCTGTCTACTGCCCCCCCTCCCCCCACTGACCTCACAGACTGCGTGTGTGTGCGTGTGTGTGTATGTGTGTGTGATTAAAGTGGATTTAGACGTTCAGCAGTTGAAGATGGAGCTGAGCAGCTCTCTGAGATGTGAGTACACTGATTTATTTACATGTCTGAACATTATTTATTTGTGTGTCTGTCTATTACAGACTGAAGCTATAGTTTAAATGTTTCTTTAATAATTATAGATCAGGTAACTGAATCAATTATCAGACAGTTTTTCATCCTCAGATGAGTTTGGATTTAAAGTCTCTTCTTGTGTCTTAGTTTCTTGTCTGTCAGATTTTAAACTGTATAAAAGTAAAAACAGCTTTCAGGCGTAGAAAGAAAAGAAACACAAAGACACATTATTTTTTAAAATGGAAAATAAAATTAAGCAACTAATAAGATAAGATCCAGGTTATTTTCAGGACATAAATACATTCTGTGTATCACTGTTCATATTTAACTTCTCATATCAGTGTTAAAGTCCTGTAGGAGGACAGTGAGAGTAAAGCTTCATATCAGTAAAAATACTTAAAAAGATGCTTAATGTTGTTTCTGCTGATCTGAACTTCTGATGCACATTTATAATTACGCTCAAAACTCCATAAATGAAATGAGTTAAACCAAAACATTATTTGATAATAAAAACAATTATCAGTTGCAGGCAGAGGTGCAACTATTCAGATGTTACTTCACTGTAAGGGTACATGTATTATCAGTACATATAGTGTGTTGTGTTGCATAATTTTAATCAACTGATATTTTATATATTTTATATTTTGGATGTAAAATATAAAAATGTAACTTCAGCTGAGAATAGCACCACATTAAAACACTTTAATACATCACAAGTGTTTACTTAATTGTAAATATAAGTTAGAAAATCAGGATGAAGTGAAACAGAAAGTTGGATGTGGTGTTGAGTCAGATAATGTGAGTGTTGTGTGTGTTGGTGGTTGGTACAGATGGATCTGTTCTCTGTGGACCTCTTTGTTTCTGAACACAGTGACATCATTATCAACTGTTTCCCTCCGTTGGTCTAACAGACGCAAAAACAAACAAATCTTTAATTCAGATTTCATACACAGACTGTAGCAGGTTACAGTAAGACTTTCAGCTTTTGGATCATCAGCTCTGCACTCTATTATTATTATCATCATTGTCATCATCATTATTATTATCATTATATCATCATTATCATCATCATCGTTATTATCATCATCATCATCATCATCAACATTATTATTATCATTATCATTATTATTATCATTATTATCATCATTATCATCATCATCGTTATTATCATCATCATCATCATCAACATTATTATTATTATCATTATCATCATTATTATTATCATTATTATCATCATTATCATCATCATCGTTATTATCATCATCATTATTATTATTATCATTATCATTATTATTATCATTATCATCATTATTATTATTATTGTCATCATTATCATCATCATCGTTATTATCATCATCATCATCATCAACATTATTATTATTATCATCATCATCATTATTATTATCATTATTATCATCATTATCATCATCATCAACATTATTATTATCATTATCATCATTATTATTATCATCATTATCATCATCAACATTATCATCATTATCATTATCATCATCTTTATTATCATCATCATTATTATCATCAACATTATTATTATTATCATTATCATCATTATTATTATCATCATTATCATCATCAACATTATCATCATTATCATTATCATCATCGTTATTATCATCAACATTATTATTATCATTATTATTATCATTATCATCATTATTATTATCATCATTATCATCATCAACATTATCATCATTATCATTATCATCATCGTTATTATCATCATCATTATTATCATCAACATTATTATTATCATTATTATTATCATTATCATCATTATTATTATCATCATTATCATCATCATTATTATCATCATTATTATCATTGTTATTATCATCATCATTATATCATCATTAACATTATTATTATTATCATCATCATCATCATCATTGTTATTATCATCATCATTATCATCATTAACATTATTATTATCATCATTATCATCAACATTATTATTATCATTATCATCATTGTTATCATCATCATTATCATCATTAACATTATTATTATCATTATCATCAACATTATTATTATCATCATTATCATCATCATCATTATCATCATCATTATCATCATCATTATCATCATCATTATCATTAACATTATTATTATCATCATTATCATCAACATTATTATTATTATCATCATCATCATTATCATCATCATCATCATCATTGTTATTATCATCATCATTATCATCATCAACATTATTATTAGCATTATCATCATTGTTATTATCATCATCATTATATCATCATCATCACCATTATTATCATTATTATCATCATCATCACCATTATTATCATCATCATCATTATCATCATCATCATCATCAACATTATCATTATTATCATCATCATCACCATTATTATCATTATCATGATCATTATTATCATCATCATCATTATTATCATAATTATCATCATCATCAACATTATTGTCATTATTATCATCATTATCATCATCATTATCATCATCATCATTATTATCATCATTATCATTATCATCACCATTATTATCATTATCATCATCATCGTCATCATCATCATTAGCATCATCATTATCATCTTCATCAACATTATTATCATTATCATCATCAACATTATCATTATCATCATCATCATTATCATCATCATCATTAGTATCATTATTATCATCATCGTCACCATTATTATCATTATCATCGTCATCATTATAATCATCATCATTATAATCATCATCATTATTATCATCATTATCATCATCATCATCATTAATATTATTATTATCATCATCAACATTATTATCATTATCATCATCATCACCATTATTATCATTATCATCATTATTATCATTATCATCATTATTATTATTATTATTCCATTTGCCTTTTTTTGGTCATCTGTAAGTCAAAAACATTTACATCACATACTGTGTGTAATTTTATCCAGTTTGCGGAGTTTTCATGAAACTGAAAATAAAAAAAATTAAAGTTTCATTAAGAAAAATAAGATTCATCAGAAACTCTTGTGGCACACATCTCCTTCACTTTTAATGCTGTAAATATCAAATCATGTGTTATGCTCCTTTTGTTATTGATAACTGCAGCAGTGGAAAGTAACTAATTACATTTACTCAGTTCACAGACAGGCAGCAGAATTTCAGTGTGACTGACCATGGCGGAACAGGTTAACCCACCGATTCCAGCACTCCCAGGAATGGCTTACACAACCCAATAAACCAAGCAAATTAAAGTGACAGTCTCGAAGATCTCGCTTTCATCCTCTCATCGCCTGTGTGATGTCACACTAGCAGAGACCGGAAGAAACAGTACGCCACTTCACACAGATTGAGAAAGGCCCCCTCTCTGGCGGACCAACCACTGCTGGGTGATGAAAACGTGTCACTAACCGCCTCTGAATTTTTCCCGGGAATGTCACCACTGCCACCCAGTTCATAATAATCATAATACTGCAAATGCAAGGGATTGCAAATGCAGGATTTTTCATGCAGGACTTTTACTTGTAATGAAATATAGTAGCTGCAGCTTTGCGTCTTGTGTGGAAGTCTTTAGTTGTCCTCTCAGCAGGACATCTGGACTTCATCCAGCAGCTTCACTTGATGTCAGCAGGTTTCTGTCACACTTCACCTGTATTCACAGTCCTGATCACCTCACACATCTGACACTGAAAAACACCTGTGACTCCATTTCACAGGTCAGTCATTTCAGGATAATTTCCTCTGAAATTTCCTGGAATTTAGTTGTGATTTATTGCTAATTGTTGAGAAAACAGAGGCGAGATTCAATTAAGCTCCGTCCTATGAATTTAAATGATGATGTAACTACAGGACCTAAAGTGTTGAGAACACCTGAACAGGTGTCAGTCTGTCTGCCGCTTCAACTTTAAATGTAATAAATGTTCTAGAAATGAATGACAGATCTAAAAAAATTAGTCTTTCTGTTTGTTGTGACTTTGTGACTCACTAACAGACTGAAGACATTTGTTAAATGTTTGAACAGGTCACAAAGGTTGTGAGTAAAAGGTAAAGTGAGGTTTCACATGGTGCACGGAGCAGGAAACTCTGTCTTAAAGGCTCAAACCTCCAGCAGAACTTTAAGTATTAAGAAGAACTGGTGGATGTTTCTTTGTTTTAAACATCACAAGACAAAAACTGAACCATCAGCCTAAAATCTGTCTCATTTTACAGCTTGAATCCTCTCAGACGTCAGACAGCAAGCTGGAGTCCATCAGTGACATCATCAGCAGGTGACACCCTTCCCATGGTGCCCTGCAGCCTCTGGGGTCGCCATGGGAGACGAGTCGTACCCAGAATGCCGATCACAGGAGTTGTTTGATGAGTTTGTGTCAGCATCAACCTGCAGGGCAGCGCTGCGGTCCTTCAGCCAGCTGTGTGAACATCTGCAGCTGGACCCGAGCACTGCCGAGCGGCCGCTGTACCGACCAATCAAACACCGCCTCAACTACTGGAGGGCCAATGCTCTCTGGGCCAAACTGGATCGAAGGGCCGCGCAGCAGGAGTACCTGAGGGCCCGAGCCTGCAGCAACACCACGGTGTGTCCTTCATTCAAAAACTTTATTTATAACAAGCAGGTAACACTGTATGTTATACACACATACAGGACTGTGCAGAAGTTTTAGGCAGTAAAAGTAAAGTGAGGATCTCTCATCAATAGTTTTTATTGATCAGTTACCGAAGTTGAGTAAACAGCAGAAACCTAAAGTAAATCAGTATCTGCAGTGAGCAGCTTTGCCTTTAAAACAGCAGCAGTTCTCCTCGGTACACCTGCACACAGGTTTTCAGGTACTTGGCAGGTCGGTTGTTCCTGCATCTTGGAGAAGTTGCCACAGTTCTGTGGATTTCGGCATCTCAGCTGCTTCTGTCTCTTCATGTAATCCCAGACTGACTCCATGATGTTGAGATCAGGGCTCTGTGGGGGCCAAACCATCTGCTGCAGGACTCCTTGTTCTTCTGCTTTTGTCCTCTTCTATATGAAAACATTGTTTCATAAATTATATTAATTTTGAAGGTAAATCTTTTGGCATTATAAACTGAATATTTGCAGGATGGAAAGATTGACATGTTAGCAACAGTAACTAAGGGGGGTGGGGCTTAGCGCAGGTATAAACAGGGTTAAAATATCTTGAAATTTGGTCTCTAGTTTGGGTCAAACTCCAAAACACATCCTACATTTCCCATAATGTAGCTGGTTAGAGTCTTTCATTAGAGCCATGACTTCCTGCTGTGTGATGACATCACTGTGCTCTCTCTGATTGGTCAGTGTGTGATCGTGGGGGCAGGGCCCTGTGGCCTGAGGGTAGCAGTGGAGCTGGGCTTCCTGGGAGCTCGGGTGGTGCTGCTGGAGAAGAGAGACTCGTTCTCAAGGAACAACGTGCTGCACCTGTGGCCATTCACCATCCATGACCTGCGGGGCCTTGGGGCCAAAAAGTTCTACGGAAAGTTCTGCGCCGGCTCCATCGACCACATTAGTGAGTGTGTTCTCCATCACATCTGTCTGATCATGACACATGGATCCTCTCATCAGTACCACCTGTTTCCTGTCCGCAGGTATCCGACAGCTGCAGTTAGTCCTGCTGAAGGTGGCGCTGCTGCTGGGGGTAGAAGTTCACGTCAATGTGGAGTTCAAAAACCTGGTGGAGCCACCGGAAGACCAGCACAGACAAAGTGAGAGCTCCGTTATTTAATGAGGAAGCTGCTGCCTGTATGAGTTTCATAAAACTGCAAAAGCCTGAAGGAAACTGAAGTGTGCTAAAGAGTCAAACAGCTGAAACACAATTACTGAAAGATGTTTAAATAGCAGTGAAACTGGAAGTGCTGAAATAAGTTCAGATGTCAGTTTAAGTGTAACCAGTGAATAAAGTTGAAGTGGGAATGTCAGTTTTAGTACTGAGTTAGTGGAAGTGATCAAGGGAGTTAAAGGTAGAGTCAGCAATTCTAATCCAACACTTTTTGTTCGTTCTGTGTATGCACTGAAAAAACATCCAGTGTTCATACACAGCCCTGGCTCTGAATCCCAATCTGAGCAGGCAGCTGTTTAAATCACACAAATATCCCGCTATATATGTGTTTTTCAACTTATTAATTGTATTAACTAATCAATAAATACAAACTCTGTGGATTTCTTCACATGGAGCCGACATGTAAACTGTTTAGGTTCAGTAAGTTTCTGCTGTCAGTCCGCCTGGTGAAGGCAGTTTGTGCGGCCGCTGTCCTCTCAGCTCTGCAGGAGCTGCAGCTGACAGACGGCTGCTGCTGTGGAGACGCTGAACGCAGATCAACTGAGAAGTGTGGAGGCTGCAGAGAGAGAAAGTGTGATGGACTGTTGTGATAAAGTGTGAGAGGAACAGAAGTGACTCTACAGCTGGCGCATCGCTCTGGATTCATCCATATTTCTCTTTTGGTCATTGCCATGGCAATGCACGTACATGAATTTGGGGGATGGAGCTTCTGAAGGAGCAGAAGGGGGGAGTGTATTTGTTTGGGTGTTTAGTTCAAATATTAACAATCTTCCTCCAGAATGACTGACTCTACCTTTAAAGATTTGGTTTAAGTGTTTAAAATACTTTAAGTTTATAACCTGAAAGATGATGTCAGCGAAAGTGTCAGCTGAATTGCAAGCACTGAAAGCAGTTAAAGTTAATTGTGTGTGAACAGTGGAAGTAGAGCTGAAGATGTTCATGTTGTTCAAAGGTGAAGACCTAAGACCTGAAAGGTTTTGAAGTGTAAGCATTGAAAGGAGTTGAAATATAACTTGAAGAGAAAGAACTGAATTAAGCATATGAAGTAGTGAAAGCAGTTGAAATGTCAGCTAAAGAGTAAGTTAGGTTTGAGCTCTGAAAATAGTTGAAGACTAAGAAATCCTTTCAGGTCTACAAAAAAAAAGCCATAGATCAACTTTAACTTATACAGCTTCAGCTGCTCGTGTGCTGACCAGGACCAGAAGGAGAGCACACAGTACACCTGCTGTAAAATCGCTGCACTGGCTTCCTGTTAGTTTTAGAACTGATTTTAAGATTTTTAAGAAGACTTTTATTGGTCTACAAATCAGTAAATGGTCTCGCACCTGACTACTTGTCTGACATGGTTTTTGAGATATGTACCCACTAGCTCCCTCAGGTCCTCTTGTCTCTTGTTTGTTCCTATGGTCTGGTCTAAGACCAACAGCAAGGCTGCTTTTAGCCACTATGGCAGCTGAACTGTCAGTGAAAGTGATGAAAGTACTGTCTACCTGTCTAACCATCTGTCTACCTGTCTACCCGTCTGTCTACCTGTCTTCCCGTCTGTTTACCTGTCTGTCTACCTTTCTGTCTGCCTGTCTACCTGTCTGTCTACCTGTCTACCTGTCCAGAGGTGGGCTGGAGGATGGAGGTGAGTCCAAAGTCTCATCCTGTCAATCAGCTGGAGTTTGATGTCATCGTTGGAGCAGACGGGCGCAGGAACACACTGCCGGGTACACCGACTCAGTCTGAACATCTAAATAGCTGTGTCCTAACAACATTAATCTAACAATATGTTGGTCAGTGTACAGCTTAGTGTAAGTGCAGCTAAGTTTAGTACAGCTGAGTCTATGTACAGCTATGTTTGGTACAGCTGAGTCTAAGTACATCTGAATTCAAGTACAGCTGAGACTAAATACAGCTGAGTCTAAGTACATCTGAATTCAAGTACAGCTGAGACTAAATACAGCTGAGTCTAAGTACAACTGAGTCTATATAAAGCTGGATTTAAGTACAGCTGAGTCTAAATACAACTGAGTCTAAGTACAACTGAGTCTATATAAAGCTGGATTTAAGTACAGCTGAGTCTAAATACAACTGAGTCTAAGTACAACTGAGTCTACATAAAGCTGGATTTAAGTACAACTGAGTCTAAATACAGCTGGGTCTAAGTACAACTAAGTTTGGTACAGCTGAGTCGATTCCAATCAGCCTCAGCTCTACTTTGAGATTAAAGCTAACTAGCTATGTCAACATTTAGCATTTCAGCATGTCTAAATATTGGTGCTAATGCTAATAGGCATTCAGCTCATTATTATGACTTAGAATATTATGACTGTTTTCTAAATAGTACTTTTAAATTAGTTAAATGAGGTAAATTCTAATCAAAACTATGAGTTGAGACTTCTGATTGGACGGTCTGTCCCAACAGGTTTCAGGCGTAAAGAGTTCAGAGGGAAGCTGGCCATCGCCATCACAGCAAACTTCAAAAACAGAAACACGACGGCTGAGGCCAAAGTGGAGGAGATCAGCGGAGTGGCATTCATCTTCAACCAGAGGTTCTTCCAGGAGCTGCGACAAGAAACCGGTCTGAACTCTGAACTGTGAACTCTGAAATTGAACTGACGTTTCATTAACCTGCTGATGAACAGAGGAATCCATTAAACTGTACTTCATGTCTGTTCATATATCTGAATTATTTCAGGGATCGACCTGGAGAACATCGTGTACTACAAAGACGACACACACTACTTTGTGATGACGGCAAAGAAACAGAGTCTGCTGGAAAAAGGAGTGATTCTGCAGGTAAAATATACACCTGGATACAGAACAGGTGTGCTGTTCTCTACATCACAGAACTGCAGCTCAGTGTGTCTTTATTTTAACGTGTAAAGGAAAGTTAAAGTATTAAATGGTTTTGTTTCGGCCGTGTGAACTTCAGGACTTCACAGACACCGAGCTGCTTCTTTCTCGGAGTAACGTGGACCAGAACGCATTGCAGGCGTACGCACGTGAGGCCGCCAACTTCTCCACCAATCACCAGCTGCCATCTCTGGACTTCGCCATGAACCACTATGGTCAGCCGGACGTCGCCATGTTTGACTTCACCTGCATGTACGCATCAGAGAACGCCGCCATGATTCGCCAACGCCATGGACACCAGCTGCTGGTCACACTGGTGGGAGACAGTCTGCTGGAGGTGAGACAGGCTGCTGAGGTTGAAACAGGCTGCTGGAGGTGAGACAGGCTGCTGAGGGTGAGACAGGCTGCTGGAGGTGAGACAGGCTGCTGGGGGTGAGACGGGCTGCTGGGGGTGAGACAGGCTGCTGGAGGTGAGACAGGCTGCTGGGGGTGAGACGGGCTGCTGGGGGTGAGACAGGCTGCTGGAGGTGAGACCGGCTGCTGAGGGTGAGACAGGCTGCTGGGGGTGAGACAGGCTGCTGGGGGTGAGACCAGCTGCTGAGGGTGAGACAGGCTGCTGGGGGTGAGACAGGCTGCTGAGGATGAGACAGGCTGCTGAGAGTGAGACAGGCTGCTGGAGGTGAGACAGGCTGCTGAGGGTGAGACAGGCTGCTGAAGGTGAGACAGGCTGCTGAGAGTGAGACAGGCTGCTGGGGGTGAGACAGGCTGCTGAGGGTGAGACAGGCTGCTGAGGATGAGACAGGCTGCTGAGAGTGAGACAGGCTGCTGGAGGTGAGACAGGCTGCTGAGGGTGAGACAGGCTGCTGAAGGTGAGACAGGCCTCTGGGGGTGAGACAGGCTGCTGAGGGTGAGACAGGCTGCTGAAGGTGAGACAAGCCTCTGGGGGTGAGACAGGCTGCTGAGGGTGAGACAGGCTGCTGAAGGTGAGACAGGCTGCTGGAGGTGAGACAGGCTGCTGGAGGTGAGACAGGTGTAGTTCAGACAGACAGACTGATGACCTGTCTGTCTCTCTGCAGCCCTTCTGGCCAATGGGAACAGGTGTAGCTCGAGGTTTCCTGGCAGCTCTCGACTCATCCTGGATGATTCGTCGCTGGTCTCAGGGAGACGCTCCCCTGGACATTCTCGCTGAGAGGTGAACACACACCTGAACACAGCTGAACACACACACACATACAGCTGAACACAGCTGAACACAGCTGAACACACACACACACACACACACCTGAACACAGCTGAACACACACAAACACACAGCTGAACACAGCTGAACACACACACACACACAGCTGAACACACACACACACACACACACCTGAACACAGCTGAACACACACACACACACAGCTGAACACACACACATACACAGCTGAACACAGCTGAACACACACACACACAGCTGAACACACACACACACACACACCTGAACACAGCTGAACACACACACACACAGCTGAACACAGCTGAACACACACACACACACACACACACAGCTGAACACACACACACACACACAGCTGAACACAGCTGAACACACACACACTCACACACACACAGCTGAACACACACACACACACACACACACACACAGCTGAACACACGCACACACACACAGCTGAACACAGCTGAACACACACACACACACAGCTGAACACAGCTGAACACACACACACACACACACAACTGAACACACCTGCACAGGTACACACACATGTGCACACACACACTGGCACAAGTGTACACAAACACACACCTGCACAGGTACACACACATACACACATTTGAACAGGTGTGTTTCTTCTTCAGGTGAGACACCTGGTTGACACAGGAGAAGAGGCGGGGCTAAATACAGGCTGTGGTGACATCATCCACCTGCCACACACACAGCTGAACACGGCTGAACACACACACACACACACACAACTGAACACAGCTGAACACACACACACACACACACAACTGAACACAGCTGAACACACACACACACACACACAGCAGAACACACCTGAACAGAGCTGAACACACAAACACACACACACAGCTGAACACACCTGAACACAGCTGAACACACACACACACACACACAGCTGAACACAGCTGAACACACCTGAACACAGCTGAACACACACACACACACACACCTGAACACAGCTGAACACACACACACATACACACCTGAACACAGCTGAACACACACACACACACACACACAGCTGAACACACACACACACACACACCTGAACACAGCTGAACACACACACACAGATGAACACACACACACACCTGAACACAGCTGAACACACACACACACAGCTGAACACACACACACACACACACACACACAGCTGAACACACACACACAGCTGAACACACACACACACACACAGCTGAACACAGCTGAACACACACACACACACAGCTGAACACACACACACACAGCCGAACACAGCTGAACACAGCTGAACACACACACACACACCTGAACACACCTGAACACAGCTGAACACACACACACACAGCTGAACACAGCTGAACACACACACACACACACACAGCTGAACACACACACACATACAGCTGAACACAGCTGAACACACACACACACACACACCTGAACACACCTGAACACACACAGCTGAACACACACAGCTGAACACAGCTGAACACACACAGCTGAACACAGCTGAACACACACACACACCTGAACACACCTGAACACAGCTGAACACACACACACACACACAGCTGAACACACCTGAACACAGCTGAACACACACACACACAGCTGAACACAGCTGAACACAGCTGAACACACACACACACACACACACACACAGCTGAACACAGCTGAACACACACACCTGAACACACCTGAACACACATGAACACAGCTGAACACACACACCTGAACACAAACACACACACACACACACCTGAACACAAACACACACACCCGAACACAGCTGAATACACACACACACACACCTGAACACAAACACACACCTGAACACACACACACACAACCTGAACACAAACACACACACACACCTGAACACACACACACCTGCACACGCGTGAATACACACACACTTGAACACACACACCTGCTGCTGTTCACCTGTAGTGACATCATATCTGTCTGTCTCTACCTGTCTGTGTGCAGAGAGAGTGTGTACCGTCTCCTCCCTCAAACAACTCCAGAGAACATGCAGAAGAACATCAGCCTGTTCTCTCTGGACCCAGCAACAAGATACCTGAACATCAACCTGACCAGCACACCTGCACAGGTACACACACACACACACACACACACACACACACACACACACACACACACACACACACACTTGCACAGGTGCACACACACACACACACACCTGCACAGGTACACACACAAGTGCACACACACACACACACACACACACACTGGTACAAGTGTACACAAACACATACACACACACCTGCACAGGTACACACACATGTGCACACACACACTGGCACAAGTGTACACAAACACACACACCTGCACAGGTACACACACAGGTGTGCGCACATACACACACACACACACACACACACACACACACACACATACATACACACACACACAGGTGCACACACACACACACACACAAACACACACACGCACACAGGTGCACACACACACACACACACACACACATATACATACACACACACCTGCACAGGTACACACACACTGGCACAAGTGTACACAAACACACACACACCTGCACAGGTACACACACATACACACATTTGAACAGGTGTGTTTCTTCTTCAGGTGAGACACCTGGTTGACACAGGAGAAGAGGCGGGGCTAAATACAGGCTGTGGTGACATCATCCACCTGCCGTCGCCCAGATTCCTCCGACAAGGTAAGTCTACCTGCCCAAACAGGAGGAAGCTGTCACCTGATTGGTCGGACTCTCACCTGTCTCCTGTGTTCATCCTCTCAGAGTCCTTCTCTCGGTCCAATCAGCTGCTGACGTGGTGCCAGGAACAGACTCGTGGTTACCGTGGCGTTGCCGTTAGCGACCTAACTACTTCCTGGAAGAGTGGGCTGGCTCTGTGTGCCCTGATTCACCGCTTCAGACCAGACCTCATGTAACAAACTGCAGATTTAACGGTTTCGTCACATGAACTTTAGCCAGAGATTAGAAATACTGATGTCCACTTCCCAACTGAGAAACTAAAAGGAATACATGTTTATTATTTATTCACTTCCTGTCTCTCCACAGTGCCTTTGACTCCCTGGAGGAGGAGGCGGTGGAGGAAAACACTCGACTCGGCTTCGACGTGTCTGAGCGAGAGTTCGGGATTTCTCCTCTGATGACAGTGGAGGAAATGTTGTCTGTTGGAGAACCAGACTCTCTGTCCATGGTGATGTACCTGAGTCAGTTCTACCAGCTGCTCAAAGACACTGCGCCCCCTGCTGGTGAGACCCACACACATGACCAGTCACTGTTGAACAAAGGAGAAGACTCAAAAAAGAATAACTGAGCCAAAAGAGGAGTGATAAACACTCAACAAATGGAAAAAATTAAAGAACGAAAAAGAATAAAAAAAAAACACTTTTAAACTAAAAATAACATTTAAAACTTTTAAAGAAAAACATTTTGAAACGAAGAAAAGGACAGTTTAACAAAGGAAAAATAAAAACGACTCAAACAAAGAAAAAAGACTTAATTTAAACAAGAAAACATTAAACAAAATTAATTTAAGACTGTTAAACAAATAAAAAAATAAGTTTTTTTTATCTTGACCCTCCCCAGAGCCACAAATAACCATATTTTATTATATTCACACCAAAGTTAGGTAGTATTGGAGAAAAGAAAAAGAAAAGGCTGACCTTTTCCAGCTGTTACGTTTAACAAAAGCAAACTACAAGCTACTGTGTCCTCTCCTGTAGTACTGCACAAGTTACCTATGACAGTTCCAGCTCTGAAACAAAAATAAGACGCGAACTTAGTCCAGGCAATGCAACGAGCAAACAGCACAGAGGGAGTGAGTTATCACCACAACAAACAGATCATTTCTTAACCAAAATGCAAATCCTCCTTAAAGATAATCTTTCTTTTTTAATAAAGAAGAAAACGCCTGGTAAACATTTGGTCTCTGCAGACTGAGACTGACAAGAAAAGAAAAACTGATTGACTGTGGCATCAGACTATAATTAATAAAGCAGCATGAAAATGGAAACATGTTATTGTGTTAATGACAGAGCTGTCCTGATGACAGTGTGATGATGACGTGGTGTTGTGTTCAGGGTGTCTCACTCAGAGTGCAGACGTCAGAGTGGCTCTCATCACGCCGGCCTCCCTCCTCAGCAGACTGGGACACAATCTGTCGCGCAAACGAAACCCAAAGGTACCTGCTCCTCTTCATGTTGGATTATATTCTGTATACTATGTCCTGCTTTCTCTTCATGATGGATTATGTTTGACACATTCGTCCCTCCTCCACAGGAGCACAAAGACGCTCTGGGTAAAAGGAGGAAAACCAGTCGAGCGTGTCGAGACAAGGAGGTGAGTTCAGAGTTTGTTTATTTTACGGACAGATAATCATTTAAAGTTACTACAAGGAACTTTCATTTCGAGTTGATTTTGGCAGCCCCTATGGACAAAAGCGGTAGTGTTTTCCTGGAATAAAGACTGCATTTCCCATGAGCACCATCGCCTTGTGTCATAAAGATCTTGGCTAGCACGTGCATTTGTTTTTGAAGTGAGTGAAACTACTTATTTTTAATACTATTTTTCTTTTTTAAACACAGTTGTTTGCAGGATGCATAGTGATGAGGTAATGTATCTGTTTGTGGCCGTGTAAGATGAATAATTGTAATATGACAATGGTGAAGCAAAGTAAACTTTGTTTTAGTACCATTCATACAGAAAATTACATGTAAGGCTGCATTCACACCAAATCTGGCGATTCAGCACCTTCCTGCAGGGCTGTGTAGAGGTGTGGGCGTGTTTATTTCTGCTTTAGAATGTAACCGCTGTGAAACAATCAGAAAATAACGTTTTATTCCTCAGATTTGTTCTCGTTACACCACCACTCTCTCTCTTCATTCACTCTCTAGCTCGCTCAGCCACTGCTGCTCTCTCTCTTTTTCTCTTGTCTTTTTTAAAATGAGTCAGGAAGCCAACAACAAGTCTAACTTTACTTTTAACGCTAACAAACAAAGTGAAATCCTCCCTTCATCCCAGTAATGTCTTTCTCCTCCCTCATGTCACAGTGCTACATGTAATGTAAACAAAGGCTCTTCTGGTCTGCCTGCCGTAAATCGATTCGTCTGATTTGGCGGGGAATCCGACCAGGTGGCAGGCATCAGATGATCAGATGAATATTAATATTTCCTCCTTTAAAGAATCTCTAATTAATGTTGTGTTTCCAGTCATGTGACCTGAACGGCGATGATGTCACTCAGGTGTTTGAGGAGGGGTTTGTGGGCAGGTCCAGTGGCTCCAGAGTGCGTCTGATGGCCAATCAGCTGCAGGCGAAGCTGGATGAGAGTTCGTCTTCCTGCAGGAGTTCTTCTTCTGCTGCAGCAGCTTTACGCCGACAGGTGAGACATAGACTCACAGTCAGTCTCTAAACTTCGCTCATAGAGACTCAGGACAATCTCCCAGGTTTCATCGTTAAAACTGGGTGAACACAATTAGAGAGTTTAAAAAAACCTGTATTGCAGAACCAATCCAAAGTCTTTACGGCGGCCCTTCATAATGGGGCGGTGACATACAATTCACTATGGAGGAGAATGGCGGGGGGCGCATCATTTCTGGTAAGGTGTGTCCTTAAACAAAATGTAAGGGACGTAGGTTTGTAAGCGGCTGTTCAAGCAACTAGCATTTAGCATTTAGCATTTAGAAATCCTCAGACATTAGCAGGCAGAGATCTCCAATTGTCTGGTATCATGAGACTAAGTGAGACGTCACACAGGTGAGACCAGGTCATCACAATTTTTTTATTTATTTTATTATTTTTATCATTAATATTATTATTATTATTTTTATTATCTATTATCTATTTTATTCCAATAAATTTAGATGTAAATTTATTCAGTAATTCACAGAAACATTTAATGGACCTGAAAAATAAACAGAAAGATGTTTTTTCATTTCCCTAACCCACTGGATTTGACTTATGACCCTTTGTGAAGTCCTGACTCTCAGGTTGAACCATTTCATTCTTTCAGCTGGTCACTGAGTAAAACACCAAACATACAACACAAACTTCTCCTGACATGAATGCAGGAGCTCTGTTCCACTGATCACACGTCACGTCTGAATTAGGAAGTCTGGCACTGAGTCTCTCCATGAGTCCTCCTCATACTCAGATCACTGGATGTTTACTTTGTTGTGTTCTGACTGATGAAAGTGGAGGCAGTGATCATAATAATAATAATAATAATAATAACACTGTGTGTTAACCAGCAGGGGGAGCCAGTGACCAGCCTCCCTCCCCTCTCAGATGCTCCTGTCCAGCCGTCATCATGGAGACCGGTAAACGCCAGTAGAGACCAGTAGAAACACATGAACCCTCCCTCTGAGCTCCTCCCGTGTTTTTGTCTCATACCACTACTTTACTTTAGTTTCCCTTTAATGATGTCACCATGCTGGTCTGATGATATTAGAATAAAAGTGTGAGAGGTTGAAACTTCACCTGGAAACTGTGGAAACATGACATGAGAGTGAACGACAGGATTATTTTTATCCACAATGATCCATCAGGAAGGCAAACAGACACAGTTACAAACAAATAAAATAAACAGACGCTCATTAGTGAACTCAATGCATATAAATATCTTATAAAGTCCTGGAAACAATAATAATTTCCATCAGTGCTGAAAACTCTGTTTCACAGCTATCTGCTCTCAGTTATTAATCATCAATCACTGATAAGTCCTGATCACATCAGACAGTCACAGTGATGTTTTTTCTAATTATTTTGGTTGTAGAGTCTCAATGAGTCACAGGTTAGAAGGTGAACTGCTGTAGCTGGAGAGCTAACCGCTAACATGCTAACACTAGTCACATTAGTTCTCATAGCTGCTTTCTGTTAGCGATACAGGTTCTTTAACAACAAAAACATTCGACAACAAAACTAAATAAGTGAATTTATATAATTCTGTTTCTATTTATACAGTTATAGGATTTACAAATTTGAGGTAGTCTAATAAACACGTTGAAACACTACGTACTACTAATTTACTAATTTACTTCACACAGTAGATACATTTACTGCTTTATGTTTGATGTTCAGTTTCAACATCTTTTTAAGAGAATATTCACTGTAAATAAAAATATAGATTACAGGATTCATGTTTTGCAGAGTAACGAGCTGTGAAGCAGGAAGAACTTTCTCAGGCGCACCTGGTTCCTGCAGTAAAAGTCTCATTTCTGCGAGCTGAAGCTAAAAATTAAAGAAAAGTGATTTTATAATCTGCAGATTATATAGATTTATTATTAGATTCATAAGTGCATTACAAAGGGATTCAAGACAGACCTGAAAAATAGTCCTTTAAGCTCTACGTTACCTCCCTTCCCCAATCCTGGATGGCACATGGGTGAGACAAGAGAAAAGAAACATTAGTTATAAGCACCACAGAACGACACAGGTCACATCTTGATAATGGTATGAACATTTAAAAACAGTCACTGACATTTCCCAGTCTGGGTTGTATAGATTAATTTAACTTTATCCAGTGCCTCAGACAAGGTGTTGACTGTATCTCCCTTCGCACCGTTGGTTATAATATCTAATATTGAGAGAATCCTTTGGGAAATCTGCAGTTTATGGGGAGACTTCCACCTTAGTACAAACAACTTTTTAGCGGCTGTCAGACCTAAAACTACAAGTCTTCTCTGAGATTTGGTAACATTAATTATTGAGTCATCATTTAGAAGTAAAACATTAGGTAAACTAGGAATACGAGTTGTGGTTACATCAGATGTGCAACTCTAGACCAAAAATACACATCTGCACACATTGTATGTAGATAGGTTCCTACTTCATCATTGCTACATACTGTAGGGGGAAAGTGGGTGTGAAGCATTTCCTGGGAGTCAAATAAAACCTGTGAATGAATATTAGAATTAATCATTTGATGGTTAAAATTAGTTTTATGGTCTAAATTAGGTTAGGTGTAAATTAGGTGTAGAAGGGACATTTTCTATTAAATTTACACAGTACAGATGTTAACAGTGATCAAGAAAACAGCAAAGTAGAAGTTTAACAGAAAAGCTGACGTTCATACAGCAGCGCTGACTCTGACACATATTAGTTCACATAAAGATATCATGTTTATATTGAGTTTCAACCTCCTGCATCGTAACATAAATTTTAAAGTTTTGTCCATCCACATCTTCACTTCTCTGTCCTCCTGTGTCTCTGTGGAAACATCTCCATCAGAGGAAACGGACTCAGCAACAGGAGCAGATGAGTTTTCGATTCAAAGAGAAGATCAGATGTCAGTCTGTGGACAGTAGGGACGAGCAGGTATGACACCCCACTGAACACCTGCACAACTAATTGTGCAGGTGTTGTTATGTTTGTGACGTTGACTCCCTCTCACCTGTCAGATCTGGAGAGCATTTAAACTTTGAAGTTGTTTTTTCTTCTGCATCTTTAAGAATCTGACACAGACTGAAATAATGAGTCGGTGGTTGTTTCCTCCTGCGGCTTTAGTCGTTCTCCTCAGCTTTAGTTTCAGTGTGTGTGTTACTCTGCAGGGCACGCTGGTCCATGTGATCAATAACACACTATCCTCACTCTGAAGCTAATGAATAGTTTCTATTGAGAGCACAACGCCTGCAGCTGAATATCTCTTAAGTTTGCTGACTGAGCACTTTGTTGTGTCCTCACCAAGATCACATTTTAATAACACAGATTTAAAACTCTGAAATACTGACCTTCATTTCACTGTTCAAGTTCACAGTTTAAGTTTATATTTATTTATTTATATTGAGTGAAAAACACATCAGAACAAACATCTTAAGAGTTTGAGCATGTTAAACTCTGAATGATTTAAATATGTCGCGGAAGCGTTTAGAAATCAATGAAATCTGTCTGGTCGATTATTTTCATTATTGATGAATGGACAAGTTATTTTCCTAATTTTTCCAAACTGTTAAATATCAGCAGATTATGAAAAATGTCCATCACAAGTTGCCAGAGTCCATGGTGACTTTTCAAACTATCCAAAACCCAAAGAAAACTGGTTTATTCACATTTGGGAAACTGGAAACAGAGAATTTTTTGCCATTTTTGCTTTATTCAATGAGTTCCGGCTTCCTCCCACAGACCAAAAACATGCAGGTTAGGTTAACTGCCAACTCTAAATTTCATGTGAGTGTGAGTATGTCAGCCGTGTGATTGGCAGGCAACCTGTCCAGGTATACCCCGCCTCTCGCCCAATGTCAGCTGAAATTGGCTCCAGCGACCCTATAGAGGATCATCAGGATAGAAAATGGATGGATGGATTATTCAATTATCAAAATAGCTGCAGATTAATTTTCTGTTGAATGGTTGCAGCTCTCATCTGGTCCCTGCCCCACCTCACAAACCAGCCTCTGTGATGTAAAAATCTGCAGGTTATAAATGGCATTTACATAGCACTTTTCTAGTCTTATCGACCACTTAAAGCACTTTACCACACATGCCAACATTCACCCATTCACATACACATTCATACACTGATGGCAGAGGCTGCCATGCAAGGTGCCAACCTGCTCGACACAACACTTCCTATCCGAAACGCCCCACAATGTTTCTATGCTTACCCATTCACACACACACTCACACACTGACGGCACAGTCATCAGGAGCAATTTGGCATTCAGTATCTTGCCTAAGGACACTTTGACATGGAGACTGGAGGAGCTGGGAATAGAACCACCAATGTTCTGATTAATGGACGGCCCTCTCTACCTGCTGAGCCACAGCCACCCCTATGTTAAAAAAACAAAATGTGTCCAAATAAAACTGAAACTAAGTCAGAATGAGTCAGTTTCCACAGCTGGACAGTTTTCAGTTCAGACACATTTAATTCCAAACATCAGGACTTCCCCAGACTTGTGGACTTAACAGGCGTGTTGAAGCCCTCAAGCGCTGCAAGCTCTGAATCCACTATTCATTGAGTCAGCCCAAGGCCTCAGAGGGACTTTTTGCAGAGTTACAGAGAAAATTCATTGAACTAAGAAAACTAACATGCAATGTGACAATCCTCAGCTGAGAGTCTGATTTACATTTAATATGTAAAGGAAACATTTTACTTTAAATGTGTTTCTTACCAACCTGGTTGTATTCTATTTTCGTTTCATTTTGTTTCATTTCAAACGTGGTTACATATGCAGTAACATGCCAGCAAAGGCAGTAATATGCCAGCAAAGGCAGTAACATGCCTATAAAGGCAGTAACATGCATTTAAAGGCAGTAACATGCCTATAAAGGCAGTAACATGCCAGCAAAGGCAGTAACATGCATTTAAAGGCAGTAACATGCCAGCAAAGGCAGTAACATGCCTATAAAGGCAATAACATGCATTTAAAGGCAGTAACATGCCAGCAAAGGCAGTAACATGCATTTAAAGACAGTAACATGCCTATAAAGGCAGTAACATGCATTTAAAGGCAGTAACATGCCAGCAAAGGCAGTAACATGCCAGCAAAGGCAGTAACATGCCAGCAAAGGCAGTAACATGCCAGCAAAGGCAGTAACATGCCAGCAAAGGCAGTAACATGCATTGAAAGGCAGTAACATGCCTATAAAGGCAGTAACATGCCTTTAAAGGCAGTAACATGCCAGCAAAGGCAGTAACATGCCTTTAAAGGCAGTAACATGCATTGAAAGGCAGTAACATGCCTATAAAGGCAGTAACATGCCTTTAAAGGCAGTAACATGCCTTTAAAGGCAGTAACATGCATTTAAAGGCAGTAACATGCCAGCAAAGGCAGTAACATGCATTTAAAGGCAGTAACATGCCTATAAAGGCAGTAACATGCCTTTAAAGGCAGTAACATGCATTTAAAGGCAGTAACATGCCTATAAAGGCAGTAACATGCCTTTAAAGGCAGTAACATGCCAGCAAAGGCAGTAACATGCATTTAAAGGCAGTAACATGCCAGCAAAGGCAGTAACATGCCTTTAAAGGCAGTAACATGCATTTAAAGGCAGTAACATGCCTTTAAAGGCAGTAACATGCATTTAAAGGCAGTAACATGCCAGCAAAGGCAGTAACATGCATTTAAAGGCAGTAACATGCCAGCAAAGGCAGTAACATGCATTTAAAGGCAGTAACATGCCAGCAAAGGCAGTAACATGCCTTTAAAGGCAGTAACATGCCAGCAAAGGCAGTAACATGCCAGCAAAGGCAGTAACATGCCAGCAAAGGCAGTAACATGCCAGCAAAGGCAGTAACATGCATTTAAAGGCAGTAACATGCCAGCAAAGGCAGTAACATGCCAGCAAAGGCAGTAACATGCCAGCAAAGGCAGTAACATGCCTTTAAAGGCAGTAACATGCCAGCAAAGGCAGTAACATGCATTTAAAGGCAGTAACATGCCAGCAAAGGCAGTAACATGCATTTAAAGGCAGTAACATGCATTTAAAGGCAGTAACATGCCAGCAAAGGCAGTAACATGCATTTAAAGGCAGTAACATGCCAACAAAGGCAGTAACATGCATTTAAAGGCAGTAACATGCCAGCAAAGGCAGTAACATGCATTTAAAGGCAGTAACATGCCTTTAAAGGCAGTAACATGCCAGCAAAGGCAGTAACATGCCTTTAAAGGCAGTAACATGCCAGCAAAGGCAGTAACATGCCAGCAAAGGCAGTAACATGCATTTAAAAACAGTAACATGCCAGCAAAGGCAGTAACATGCATTTAAAGGCAGTAACATGCCAGCAAAGGCAGTAACATGCCAGCAAAGGCAGTAACATGCCAGCAAAGGCAGTAACATGCCAGCAAAGGCAGTAACATGCCAGCAAAGGCAGTAACATGCATTTAAAGGCAGTAACATGCATTTAAAGGCAGTAACAGGCAGTAACCACTCAAAGCACTTTACCACACATGCCAACATTCACCCATTCACATACACATTCATACACTGATGGCAGAGGCTGCCATGCAAGGTGCCAACCTGCTCGACACAACACTTCCTATCCGAAACGCCCCACAATGTTTCTATGCTTACCCATTCACACACACACTCACACACTGACGGCACAGTCATCAGGAGCAATTTGGCATTCAGTATCTTGCCTAAGGACACTTTGACATGGAGACTGGAGGAGCTGGGAATAGAACCACCAATGTTCTGATTAATGGACGGCCCTCTCTACCTGCACGTTACTGCCAACAAAGGCAGTAACGTGCCTACAAAGGCAGTAACGTGCCAACAAAGGCAGTAACGTGCCAACAAAGGCAGTAACGTGCCAACAAAGGCAGTAACGTGCCTACAAAGGCAGTAACGTGCCAACAAAGGCAGTAACGTGCCTACAAAGGCAGTAACGTGCCAACAAAGGCAGTAACGTGCCAACAAAGGCAGTAACGTGCCAACAAAGGCAGTAACGTGCCAACAAATGTAATGAATTGCCTGTAAAACTTGGACATAAACATGCAGGATTTAAAATATAAATGTTTTATGAAAAAGGAAATAAGAACAAGGAAAGTCCACAGGAACCTTTAATAATAACAAATTAATGTCATCAGTCATCATCAGAGCATCTCTAAGGACAAACTCTGACGTCATTGGCAGGTTATGAACTCATTCTCTTCTTCTGCTTGTTTAGAGTCAGTCTGTGTTTCCTGTCGGCAGCAGCGACGTGTGTTTCTTCTGTAAGCAGAGAGTTTATGTGATGGAGCGTCTGAGTGCTGAAGGTCTGTTCTTCCACCGAAGCTGCTTCCAATGCAACTTCTGCAGCAGTACACTGAAACTTGCTGCATACGCATACCACGCGCCCAGCGGTGAGTTTACTGGAAAAATACGCACTCATGGTGAAGTCTCTCGGTTGAAGGGTCAGTTCACTCAGATCTCCAGTAGTGTAGTTTTGGTTTCAGATTTCTGTCCCTACCACAAAAAAAATGGAGCTGAAAATTTTGAAGCACAGAGAAATTTGTGTGTAAACAAAACAGAGGACACCGGAGACTCTTCATTACTGATGTTAACAGAACAAAGAGTCCATGTTGAACTGTCCTGTTGTTCCTGTTGTTGTTTCCTTTCAACATGAATTTAAACTTTCACACAAATATGTAAATATATGACATATGGAAGACCATTTCTGCCAGTAAAAGACAAAAAGAGAAGAAAAGAAAAGTTAAAGGACAGTTCACAGTGTTTCGAGGTTTTCCTCGCTGTAATCATTCCTCCTGTTCATACTGGATATTAAAAGATCCCCTTCAAATGTGCTTTAATGGAAGTGATGGAGGCCAAAATCCACAGTGTGTCCACACAGTCATTTAAAAGTAGATGTGAAGCTTATATGAGGCTTCAGCAGTCTGAGTTAGTCATATCAAGTGGATATCTGCCACATTTACAGTCTTTTTAGCATCAAATTCCCTCTTTGTGTTTCCTCGGACAGTGTTTCCCTGTTGAGCTGCGGTGGAAGTATAGTAACAAAAAGAGGGACTTTGGCACTAAAAAGACTGTAACGTTGAAAGATATCTACTTGATTTGACTCATTTGGACGCTGAAGCTTCATATTAGCTTCAGATAAACTTTGAAATCCATGTTTGCACAGAAGGAGGACTGTGGATTTTGTCCCCCATCACTTCCATTGTAAGTGCATTATGAAGGGATCTTCTAATGGTCAGTATGAACAGGAGGAATGATTACAGCAAGAAAAACAGGTTTCACTCTTCATTTGGGCTCCTGACTGTTGCTTTAAGACACACTTGATAAACTGTGAAACCATCCTTTATTCAAAAATTCTGACTTTTTACCTCATAAATTGACAACTACATTATAGTGAGTTGTAAACTATTTATTAACTGTTTATAGACTGATTATTGATGATAAACAGATTAAAGTCCATCTGACAGCTGTGCTGATGTTTCAGATCTTCGTCTCATCAGTCTGATTTCACACTGATCACTGCTGCTGCCCGCAGATCTCTGATTAACCCCATGACCACACTGTGCTGTCATGTGACCTGTGTGTGTGTGTGTGTGTTTTCATCACACAAAGCCTTTATTGTGTGTTTGAGCTTCAGGAGAAACAAGATCTTCTATTTGTTTGGATAAAACTCTCCGGCCAATCAGAGCGGAGTGGTCACATGACCAGAGTTTGAAGCAGAGGCGGGAGAGAGTTTGAATGTTGGTATAAAAACATGAGTGTGAGTGAGCTGTCTGAATATCTGTCGAACATCTGTCCTGATGTTGTTTGACTCCTACTTCTTCTCTCAGGGACGTTTTACTGTCTGCAGCACTACGACTCTCGTCTGAGCGCTCCGACGAAGAGACCGACTCCGTCTGACAAAGCTTCTTCTCACTGGACATCAGTCGTAAGAACTTTTTATCTAAATAAAGATTCAGATCTGTTTAAACTCCAGAGATTCACAATAAAATTAAAATCAAGCAACAAGAATATAAAACATGAAACCAGCGATGCAAAATCAGAAAGTAACTAAATGCATTTACTATTTCCATTTTATGTTACTTTATAATCCTGCTACACTGCATGAATCTGACAGCTGGATTATTTAATTTACATTGTTACAGATGAAACTACCCAGAGATGTTTACTTTAAGGCAGTGATTCTCAAAGTGGGGTCTGGGGACCCTCAGGGGTCTTTGAGGGGGTTCCAGGGGGTCCCCAGCAAAAAGGGGAATAATTTATGTTCACTATAATTCCATCCATAAGTAACACAATGACAGGAGGTATGACTATTCTGGTCATGGGTTTCTTACACTTTCTGTAATAAAACATCTGAAAGCAAAAATCTTATCAGATGGGGGTCTGTGGTCTAATTTGTGTCAGTTTAGGGGTCCCTGACATGAAAACGTTTGATAACCACTGCTTAATGGTGAAGTTCCAAGTGTAGGACTTTGTAATGTATGTTTACACAGTATTGGTCAAAAATCTGAATACTTTGTGCTGTAGTGTTGGTTGCTATTGCACTTCAGGTGGTTGCTATGGTGCTTTAGTTGCTAGGATGTTCTTTGCAGGGTTCTAGCAGGTGGTTGTTGGGGCATTCCAAGTTGTTGCTAGGGTGTCCTGGGTGGTTACCATGGTGTTCAAGGTGGTTGCTAGGGTGTCTGTGTTTTATTGTTTTTGCGTCCTGGTCCTCATGGAGACGATATTTCATTCAGCTGTATTTGTCTTGGCTGACGAGGTAAATGAATGTGAGATAAAGATAAAATAATTTGGGATCAGCAGTAGTGAATCAGAGTGTTCAGCTCCATCAGCTTCATGTTTAAAATAAACTTGATATAAACAGCAGCAGTAAAACTGAGTGTTTGTTTTGTTTAAAGGCGTCTCTGGGATCTGCTCCATCACTCTCCTCCGCTGACTCTCTGATCTCTGGAGCAGCTGACTATCGTCGCTCCTCAGGTGAGTTCACTTCACCTGCGTCGTCTTTCAGTCATCATACTTGTACACACTGAGCGTGGTCCTTAAACTGGAATCAATGTGGGCTTTAGTGTGTGTGTGTTTCTGTGTGTGTCTGTGTGTGTGTGCGGCTGTGTATGTGTGTATGCAGTGGTCTCTCTGATGGAGGCGGGGAAGAAGCTGGCAGTGATGCCAGAGAGGATCGAACTGGAAAACTACTGGCGGAGCTCAAAGGTGGAGACAGAGCAACTGGAGGAGGCCAAAGAGCTGGAGGAGATCTCTGAGGAGGCGCTGAACCGATTCAACCTGAGTGTGGAGGACAAACACACCAACAGGTCCAGGTCAGTTTACTCTGAACATACAAGAAACACACGAACAGGTCCAGGTCTATCTGGTCTGTACAAAAGACTGTTTCCGCCTGAAAAAGACAAGACTGGGTAAGATGATGATAGGAATTATAAAATATAATAAATGGAAAGTCACAGTTATGAGTAAATATTCTGATTTAAGACAAAATGATAACACTACATGGAAAATATAACTTTTCCAGTCAAAATGATGAGATACTGCTTCAAAAGTACAACTGTAAGATTCAAGTTATGACTTTTTTGTGAAAATTTAGTTTTTGATCACATTATGAGTCACTACGTCATCATAACCTTTTAAGTCAAAATTATGAGTTCAAGTCAAAATAATGTCATATATGTCTAAAGTATGACTTTTTTGCATAAACTTTTAGATGTTATATAATTGTAATATTTAATTTCAAGATATGATACTACATCAAAAGCACATTTTTTAAGTCAACATTAGAACTTAAAGATGAAATTATTTGATATCTGTATTAAAAATGTGTCTCTTTACATAAAAAAATTGACTTCAGAATTATGAGATACTACATTGAAATTGTCTGTTTTGTTGAAATGATGTGATGGTAAGTCATAATTATGAGATACTAAGTGAAAATGGTCACTTTTTACAATCTATCACACGTGACTTTTTAAGTCAAAATTATAAAATACATCAAAATTGTGTCACTATGTCAAGATTAATACTTTTTTGGTAAAAATTGATCATTTCAAGTCAGAATTACAGTTATCATACACAGTCATAATTATGACGTTTTAGTATTGTTTACGTGTTTTGAACCAGACGCATCACAGTTGTGTCACTCTGTCAAAATAGTGAGAAAGTCAACATTAAGACTTCATATCTAACCATGCATATTTTTATTTTTATCATTCCTTACTTCCTGGCAGTAATGATCTTCCATACCTAAGCTCTTCCTCCTCCTCCTCCTTCTCCTCCTCCTCCTCCTCCTCTTCCTCCTCCTCCTCCCTGAAGCCATTTGTTTTTCTGTGTTCAGTTCAGAGTCAGAGATGGAGGAGGAGAGCAGCGGTGGTGGCCGTCGACACCGTGTGACATCAGAGACGGCCAGAGCGTCATGGAGGAAGGCTCTGCAGCTCCATCTCCACCTCAGAGACGAGGAGGAGGAAGAGGAGGACGAGGAGGAGGAAGAAGAGGAAGAAGAGGAAGAGGAAGACCATGAAGATGGAGAGGGGGGAGGTAGTGAGGTGGAGTCCAGTGATGGTAGGTCTCAGTTTGTTTTTCTGTTTCCTGTCTGTGCTCTCTGTCAGGTCTTTAGTTTGAATCCTGGGCCTGTTGTGTTGTTGTGTGTATGTGTTGTGTACATGTTTACGTGTATGTATATGTGTTGTGATGTTGTGGTGTTGTGTCTCCCCCTGCTGGTAGAAGGGGAGTACAGCCCCTGGGAGATGGAGCGTTGCTCAGGCCTGTGGCTCCTGATAGAGGAGGAGACAGGTAGCATCCAAACCAACCAAACTACATTAAAAAAACATGAATTTTACTGTATCCTCACTTAATCAACTCTGCTATCATATGATCTTTTTTATCAACATGAGTATTAGCTGCTGATCAACAGTTTGTTTCATACTGATGTAAAGTAACACACAGTAAAAGCTCAATTTTCTCCCCAAAATAAATAATTTTATTTATTCAGTTAACTCTCCAGTTATATTTATTGTCACTGGTGTTTCAAAGCCTTCTTTACACTTTATCTTTTGTTGGCCTAAAAACAGTCACATTTAAATATACTTAGTTTATAGATTACCCACCATGTGTTAAGTTTTTAATTACAGAATGAAAACTTAGGTCTCTAAAACCTGCTACATTTTCATACCAGTTGCAATACTGATAATAAAATTATATTGTACTGAATTATACAATATATGAAATACAGTGAGTCTGCATAACGAGAACTTTTTCTTTAGCTGATAATACATCTGTGCAGTTTGAGTAATATTCAGTATTAAATGTATCATAATGAATTGTGAATAAAAACTAAATGATTATTTTTGTTTTACCCTCTCATCTCATCAGCTGGAGGGAGTGATGTCACACCTGTGGAGCCGGACTCCACTTCCTCTGACACTCACCTTTCCTGCATCACATTCTCCACACCTTCACCTGTGACTCCACCCCTCGCCCACACGCCCTCCACCGCCTCCTTCATTACCACACCTGACTCCGCCACTGTCTGCTCGCCGAGCCTCGAGGAGAGAGAGGGAGCCCTGCCCACACTGCTCACGCCTGTGGTCGTCATGGAAACAGCAGCTCAGGGACACACCCTCCGACCTGCTGCTTGGGGAGGAGCCAGAGGGCGGGGCTCTTTTGATGACATCAACCCTGAACTGCCGCCAAAGAAGCCCGTCCTGCAGGAGACCAGGGCGGTGCCAGATGAGGAGGGGGCGTGGTCAGACAATGAGGGTGTGGGGCCAGATATGGAGGGGGCGGGGCCTGAGAAAGAGGAGGGAAGGAGGAGACGCAGAGGAGCACACACTATCCCTCCTCAACTCCTCCCCCAACTGCAGGCTGGGAGTGGGGCTCTCCTCCTCCACCTGAGGGGTCTTCGGGAGGCTCCGCCCCTCGGACAGGTGGAGGTGGAGGGGGGTGGGGCCAGGGCCCTGTGGAGGGCGGTGTTCTCTGGAAACAGGAAGAAGAGGAGGAGGGGCGGAGCTTCACTGCCAGGTTCAGAAAAGCTGAAAAAGGAAGCAGCTAATCCCAGGAGAGCTACAGGTGATGATGAATGTAACACACGCACAGAGTGATGTCACTGTGATGAGGTCATGATTCTACTTCCTGTTTGCTGTTTCAGATTGGAGAAGAGGTCTCACTCTGCCAGAAGAATCTGATCTGGACTCATCCACTCTGCTGCAGAGGTGTTCACTGACACCCAGAAACAACGTAAGACTCAAGCACAACTCACACCACAGCCATGGTCTTCATCATATATGTGATCAATACTTTATATATTAATACTTTGATAAGTTTTCTATAAACCTCAGACGGTTTACATAAGAAGCTGAGATCTGTGGATCAGAAATACAACAAATAAAATCCATCAGATTCAACATTTACTAACTGCCATTAGAACTACAGCTGGAGCTTTTTATCATATAATCTATATTATATATAATGTATATATAGTAAATGTGTGGAGTCGTCTACAGGTTAACTGTTTTCTCGTGTTCATAGCTGCGTCTGGAGCTGTTTGACCTTGCGTCTGAAATTCAGAGAGTCTCAATAAAAGAGGAGGAGGAGCGGGAGGTATCAGCAGTTCTGTAGACCAGTTCTGTTAGTTTGTGAGCGATGGAGCTTCAGTTTCTGTGACGTAGACTTGTATACAAGACTTTAGACTTGGACTTGACCCAACTGACTTGAGACTTAACTTGGACTTCACTTAAGTGACTTGGACTTGTTTCATGTGACTTGAGACTTGGCTCAACTGATGTGAGACCTGTCTTGACTAACTTGAGACTTTTCCCTGATACTTGTCTCGATGATTTAAGACTTTACTCAACTGACTTTCAGCTTGATTTGTCTGCATTCAACTTGTCCTTAAAGACTTGAAACAGTAGAAATACAGTAGAGAGTTAGTTGAGTTCAGTGACTGTAGAGACCAGAGGCCTGTACTACGAAGCAAGTTCAACATATCCAGGATATCTTTGCGTTATCTGGCCTAACATTGTCCGTCCAGATAACCAGTATAACCAGTATAACCAGTACTACGAAGCTGGTTATCAACCAGCTCAGTCAACTCTGGGTTTTCCAGCTACGAGCACGTTCATGTGAAAGAGGCGAGGTTGTTAATTAGAGCAACATCATCAGAACCATGAATGAAATACTTCATATGATATGAGATGAAACAGTGATACAAGTACCTGCAGAAAACTTCTGTTTTACGATCAGCACAAAGTCAGATTCACCACAGTGGAAAGTAAATGAGCCTGTAATCATACGACAGAAGAAGAAGATGTAGAAACACTAGAACATAATGTCCACATATTAAAAGTAGGCTAAGGCTTAAAATACATGTAGGTATTATTATATATGACTGAAATACAGAGTGAGTATTTTTTGTCATCACACAGGTGTCTCATGTTATTCTGAGCTGCAGTGATGGAGTCAGAGTGTAAAATCATCCACACTGTCAGCGTCACTCCGGAGAAAATACACTTAAACTATTAAGATGCAGCTAAAATCATCGTTATGTGTTTAGTGTCGTAAACGTTCTCTCTGTTTGTTAGAAGCTCTGTTTTAAAACCAGAGTGGAAACAAAAAGTCTGGAACAATAAAATGTTTCTACTGACCTATAAAAAAATATATATGTTGATCTTTTTTACTTGTCACTCTCTGTGACTCTTTTTTTCCAGTGATGACCCCAGTAAGAAGTGAACCACCATCGTAACCCTGAAAACCCAGGGTTAAACCCAAAGTTACCTCACTAGCCCCAAATCCTGCTTCGTAGTACAGGCCCCTGATGTGTCTGTTTGTGTTTCTGACGGTCTCTGTCCTCCATCTCTCAGCCTGCATACGTCCCTCACGCTCTGGCTTTTAAACGAGCATATGCCATCAAGGTACAGACCCATCCATCACACCTGAGGGTTCTAGTCTCAGTCCAGTCACACCTGAAGGTTTTAGTCTCAGTCCAGTCACACCTGAGGGTTCTAGTCTCAGTCCAGTCACACCTGAGGGTTCTAGTCTCAGTCCAGTCACACCTGAAGGTTTTAGTCTCAGTCCAGTCACACCTGAGGGTTCTAGTCTCAGTCCAGTCACACCTGAAGGTTTTAGTCTCAGTCCAGTCACACCTGAAGGTTTTAGTCTCAGTCCAGTCACACCTGAAGGTTTTAGTCTCAGTCCCGTCACACCTATAACACCTGTGGTCTCTGCTGGTCCAGAGACATTCTCTGAAGGACAGGGTCAAGGACTCGGATGGACTGTCCTCGTGTCCCACTGAGGTGGTCGGAGTCCTGGTCCAGCCAAAGGAGGCGTCCAGTCTGAGCGTGAAGGAGACTATGTTCCAGAGGGAACGAGAGCCCGAAGACGAAGACCTGGACGCCAAAATCACCCGACGGGTTCAGAGAGCCGCTCGAAGACAAGCAAAAAAGGAAGAGCTGAAGAGACTCCACAAGGCACAGGTGAGTCCACCTGAGGACAGGGACAGACCAGGTGAGTCCACCTGAGGACAGGGACAGACCAGGTGAGTCCACCTGAGGAGGAAGTGACACACCTGACTTTTGGGGACCCTGAATTTAGTTAGTAAATGAGAAACCTTGATGTCCACGTTGTGGAACATGATCTTTGGCTTCACCCTATACAGTTAAAAAAACAATTCAGTACAGGATAATGATGTGACACACCTCATACCTGGGGACCCGAAAGCAAGTGACACACCTGACTTCAGGTGACCCTCCTCTCTTCCCATTGGCTCAGACACCCAGACATGACGTCCACAGTTAGACGCTTCTCTTAAAGAGCTGAGATTCTCCTTCACACCAACAGGTGAATTAATGTTATTGTATATAAATTACACATAACTGTAAATCTGTTTACAGTCATGTTGTGGGGAAAAAGCAAGTCGTCTTAATGTAAATCATTAATTTTAGGGTAAAGACTTGGTTTAGCTTAGGGTCATATTAAGGTTAGGAACTCCAGGAAATGAATGTAAGTCAATGTAATGTAATGTTCTGTGTGTGTGTGTGTGTGTGTGTGTGTGTGTGTGTGTGTGTGTGTGTGTGTGTGTGTGTGTGTGTGTGTGTGTGTGTGTGTGTGTGTGTGTGTTATAGATGATCCAGAGGCAGCTGCAGCAGGTGGAGGAGAAGCAGAGACAGCTGGAGGAGAGAGGAGTGATGGTTGAAAAAGCTCTGAGAGGAGAAGCAGGTAAACACACAAACACACAAACACACACACACACACACACAGTGATCAGACTGAACTCACCTGAACGTACCTGTCTGTCTGTCAGATTTCTGGGGAGACTCTGGTGACAGTACAGAGATCGACCTTCACCTGGGAGGTGAGTTTACCTGTCTGACACATGAAATAACTCAATATACAGAGTATACTACAGTATACTACAGTGAACTACATAATATAGTACTAGTATAGTATAGTATACATTTGTACTACTACTAGTAAACAGGACTTTTTTCCAGTCATCCACTGTGACATGCTGGTATTTCTTAGCTCCCCCCGAGCGTTCGGCCTTGTTTCCCTCCTGAAGTGGTTTAGAAACTGCTGCTCGTCCTCTGAGGCTCTACAACACAGCTTTCTTTTGACAGGACTGTAGCTGATTGGAGACTTGTGTTCTTTCTTTAGTAAATTCTGTATCTGTGATGAAGTTTCTATCTCTCACAGAACTAAGCTTGATGTATTGATCTTCTGATGGGGCTTTGGATACAGTTTCTGCAGAGTGTTTCAGAGCTCCATGCACTGCCCCCTTAGAAACCTTTAGTGTAGCCATGATGTGACGCTGCTCTCTTTGCTTACAATAACAGTTTGACTTCTGACACTTTCACTTAGTTCTGACACCATGTTTCAACACAACACTACTTAGTGAGCAATGACCTGCTGGAAACATGAGGCACAGTCATATTTATAACAGGTGAACACTGGCTGCAGGTTGAGTTATTGAACGAGCCTCTGATGAGTCGATCAAACCCACCTGAGTGTCATCTGAACACTTCAATGGAAGCGACACAACTCAAGGAAATCTGACCTTTGGTACGAAGGACTTAAGTTGGTTAATGACACTAATTTGCTTAAATTTGATTGCTGACAGAATCTGAAATATTTCTTATTATATTATTATTATTTATATTTCATTTTATGTCATAACTTTTTGTGTTTTTAATGTTTCTGAATCCTCAAACTTTCTGATTATTTCCAGGTTTATGTGAAAATATTTTGCTCTCAGACTTTTGGACCCCACTGTATATCATTAATCATATCATATCATATCATAAATATGGGGCGGGGTTTATGCAACGTGAAGACAATGGCCAGCTGCCTCCAATTCCTTAATGACCTCCAGCTCCAACCAACGAGGAACCAGCAACACTGAAAGACAACACACATACAACACACACACAACACACACCAGTCCTGGCAGAGGTCCTGGGGCCGTCACAGTTCCCTCTTTCCTCCTGTGATGGATCTTAAGTAACAGAGTCTAATTGAATCTGGATTAATTACAATAATCAATATTTAATTACTCTCTCTGCAGGACTGGGTAAACTGGAGAACCCGGGTCTCATGCAGCAGTGGTTCCAGTTGGTCCAACAGAAGAACGCTCTGGTTCGATATGAGTCTGAGCTCATCATATTGTAAGTATTTGACCTTTGACCTCCAACTTAATAAACTCAGCAGATCTGAGTCCTTTAGGACTCAGTCAGGACCTCCTGGACCTGGTCTCAGACGTACCTGTCCTGTGTTTCAGCGCTCGAGAGCTGCAGCTGGAGGACCGGCAGAGTCGCCTGCAGCAGGAGCTCCGAGAGAGGATGGCTGTGGACGGTAAAATCCCACTCATTCATTACACCTGTCCAACACCTGAACACCTGTGTCACACCTGTGTCCCCTCACACCTGTTTCACACCTGTGTCCCCTCACACCTGTTTCACACCTGTGTCACACCTGTGTTCCCTCACACCTGTGTCCCCTCACACCTGTTTCACATCTGTGTCACACCTGTTTTCCCCTCACACCTGTTTCACACCTGTGTCCCATCACACCTGTTTCACACGTGTGTCCCATCACACCCGTTTCACATCTGTGTCACACCTGTGTTCCCTCACACCTGTTTCACACCTGTGTCCCCTCACACCTGTTTCACACGTGTGTCCCATCACACCTGTTTCACAATCTGTGTCACACCTGTGTTCCCTCACACTTGTTTCATACCTGTGTCACACCTGTGTCCCCTCACACCTGTTTCACACCTGTGCCCCCTCACACCTGTGTCACACCTGTGTCACACCTGTGTCCCCTCACACCTGTTTCACACCTGTGTCCCCTCACACCTGTGTCACACCTGTGTCCCCTCACACCTGTTTCACACCTGTTTCACACCTGTGTTCCCTCACACCTGTGTCCCCTCACACCTGTTTCACACCTGTGTCCCCTCACACCTGTTTCACATCTGTGTCACACCTGTGTCCCCTCACACCTGTTTCACACCTGTGTCACACCTGTTTCCCCTCACACCTGTGTCACACCTGTGTCCCCTCACACCTGTTTCACACCTGTGTCCCCTCACACCTGTGTCACACCTGTGTCCACTCACACCTGTTTCACACCTGTGTCCCCTCACACCTGTGTCACACCTGTTTCACATCTGTGTCACACCTGTGTTCCCTCACACCTGTTTCACACCTGTGTCCCCTCACACCTGTGCCCCCTCACACCTGTTTCACACCTGTGTCCCCTCACACCTGTTTCACACCTGTGTCCCCTCACACCTGTTTCACACCTGTGTCACACCTGTGTTCCCTCACACCTGTGTCCCCTCACACCTGTTTCACATCTGTGTCACACCTGTTTTCCCCTCACACCTGTTTCACACCTGTGTCCCATCACACCTGTTTCACACCTGTGTCCCCTCACACCTGTTTCACACCTGTGTCACACCTGTGTTCCCTCACACCTGTGTCCCCTCACACCTGTTTCACATCTGTGTCACACCTGTTTTCCCCTCACACCTGTTTCACACCTGTGTCCCATCACACCTGTTTCACACGTGTGTCCCATCACACCCGTTTCACATCTGTGTCACACCTGTGTTCCCTCACACCTGTTTCACACCTGTGTCCCCTCACACCTGTTTCACACGTGTGTCCCATCACACCTGTTTCACAATCTGTGTCACACCTGTGTTCCCTCACACTTGTTTCATACCTGTGTCACACCTGTGTCCCCTCACACCTGTTTCACACCTGTGCCCCCTCACACCTGTGTCACACCTGTGTCACACCTGTGTCCCCTCACACCTGTTTCACACCTGTTTCACACCTGTGTCACACCTGTGTTCCCTCACACCTGTGTCCCCTCACACCTGTTTCACACCTGTGTCCCCTCACACCTGTTTCACACCTGTGTCACACCTGTGTCCCCTCACACCTGTTTCACACCTGTGTCACACCTGTGTCCCCTCACACCTGTGTCACACCTGTGTCCCCTCACACCTGTTTCACACCTGTGTCCCCTCACACCTGTGTCACACCTGTGTCCACTCACACCTGTTTCACACCTGTGTCCCCTCACACCTGTGTCACACCTGTTTCACATCTGTGTCACACCTGTGTTCCCTCACACCTGTTTCACACCTGTGTCCCCTCACACCTGTGCCCCCTCACACCTGTTTCACACCTGTTTCACATCTGTGTCACACCTGTGTCCCCTCACACCTGTGTCACACCTGTGTCCCCTCACACCTGTTTCACACCTGTGTCCCCTCACACCTGTGTCACACCTGTGTCCCCTCACACCTGTGTCACACCTGTGTCCCCTCACACCTGTTTCACACCTGTGTCCCCTCACACCTGTGTCACACCTGTGTCCCCTCACACCTGTTTCACACCTGTGTCCCCTCACACCTGTTTCACATCTGTGTCACACCTGTGTTCCCTCACAGCTTTTTCACACCTGTGTCACACCTGTGTCACACCTGTGTCCCCTCACACCTGTTTTACACCTGTGTCCCCTCACACCTGTGTCACACCTGTGTCCCCTCACACCTGTTTCACACCTGTTTCACACCTGTGTCACACCTGTGTTCCCTCACACCTGTGTCCCCTCACACCTGTTTCACACCTGTGTCACACCTGTGTCCCCTCACACCTGTGTCACACCTGTGTCCCCTCACACCTGTTTCACACCTGTGTCCCCTCACACCTGTGTCACACCTGTTTCACATCTGTGTCACACCTGTGTTCCCTCACACCTGTTTCACACCTATGTCCCCTCACACCTGTGCCCCCTCACACCTGTTTCACACCTGTTTCACATCTGTGTCACACCTGTGTCCCCTCACACCTGTGTCACACCTGTGTCCCCTCACACCTGTTTCACACCTGTGTCCCCTCACACCTGTTTCACACCTGTGTCCCCTCACACCTGTGTCACACCTGTGTCCCCTCACACCTGTGTCACACCTGTGTCCCCTCACACCTGTTTCACACCTGTGTCCCCTCACACCTGTTTCACATCTGTGTCACACCTGTGTTCCCTCACACCTGTTTCACACCTGTGTCCCCTCACACCTGTTTCACACCTGTGTCCCCTCACACCTGTGTCCCCTCACACCTGTTTCACACCTGTGTCCCCTCACACCTGTTTCACACCTGTGTCCCATCACACCTGTTTCACAATCTGTGTCACACCTGTGTTCCCTCACACTTGTTTCACACCTGTGTCACACCTGTGCCCCCTCACACCTGTGTTACACCTGTGTCCCACCTGTGTCCCCTCACACCTGTTTCACACCTGTGTCACACCTGTTTCACATCTGTGTCACACCTGTGTTCCCTCACAACTTTTTCACACCTGCGTCCCCTCACACCTGTTTCACACCTGTGTCCCATCACACCTGTTTCACAATCTGTGTCACACCTGTGTTCCCTCACACTTGTTTCACACCTGTGTCACACCTGTGCCCCCTCACACCTGTGTCACACCTGTGTCCCCTCACACCTGTTTCACACCTGTGTCACACCTGTGTCCCCTCACACCTGTTTCACACCTGTGTCACACCTGTGTCCCCTCACACCTGTGTCCCCTCACACTTGGATCTCACCTGTGCATCCTCTGTGTGTCTCAGACCACCTGAAGGAGGAGGCGGAGCTGCTGGCGGAGCGTCTGATCCTGGAAGAGATGTTGGAGGTGGTGGAGCAGAGAGACGCTCTGGTGTCTCTGCTGGAGGAGCAGAGGCTGCAGGAGCGCCAGGAGGACCAGGACCTGGAGGCCATCATGATTTCCCGGGAACTGGGTCTGCACTGGACCTGAACTGGTCTCCAGAGTCTCTGCTGGACCTGATATCCAATATTCACTCTCTTTTAGCTGTTTCTGCTCTCTACCAACTCCTGAGGGAAATATCTGGCTCTTTAGCTGCTAAATGCTCCACTATGTTCACCAGCTAGTCTACAGCTAACTGTGTCTGTTTGCTGTTTGGTGCTGAGCAGGTAGTGTACAGTGGCTTTTTACAGCTTTTTCTCTGAAAACAACGCTATGAGAGCGCTGAGAGTGAACCAAAACAGTAAAGTTGCAGCCGGACAGATAAGCAATGAGCTGAAACTCACTATAAAGCTCCGTAAAGCCGAGGGGAGCTGCAGAGTCACTGATAATTCTCTGTAGGTTCATCACTACGAGCCACGACCAACACATTACACACTGACAGATCAGACTGTGGAGGGTAGAAATATATGTTATCAAGGATTTAAAGATGCAAAGATCAAGAAAACAACGTGTCCTGATCAGCGATGATATCACTAAACACACTGAGATTTTTAGTGTTTATAATCATCTTTAATATCACAGTTAAACTTAAAACTGATTCTTTTGTCTAAATGAAGCCAAAATATTTTATTTGTAACATCGTCCTCTTCCATCTTGTTGTCCTGTTGTCTGGTGACATGTTCCTGTCTGTCATTCACCTCAACTGGAAGCAATGACTTCTCCCCGGTGTTAAAATGTTGAGTATTGATCCTTAATCTGTGATAAAATAGTTTAGATGTATTGATCATGGTGCCAACACCATCAGCTGTTGATCAGTTTCACCAAACTTCACCAAACTGCCTTATTTCATCTTCCAGCTGCCATCAACACCTGCTGTCTATTAATGAACCCACGTGTCACTAACGAGTCATGTGACTATCATGTGATTATTAATCAGCTTTCTGTATGTTGTAGAATAAACTACTGACACCTGATATCTGTGCTTCTGTGGTTTTTCATCTCACTTCTACAAAGTGATTGTTGATACAAACAGACCTGATGAACATGTGAAGTCACTGTGATGTGAACACATGAAGAGTTTTATGTTCACATGATGTCTGACGGATTTTTATGACTCAGCTTCATTGGATTCCTTTCGTAACAACTGAATAAAACACTTAAAAAGTTAAAAAGTGAATAAAATCATTTGAAACCACAAAATGACATCAAAGACAAAACTTACTTAAACTATACAAGAGTGAAATATTTGAAGATTTTACAATATTCTTACTATTTACTAATTATTAATAAACATATAGAAATAATGAATGATTATGAATGTGATGATGCAGAAAGCTGAAGCTAACGCATTTACACTGTAAAACCTGTTATGTTTATTTAACTCAAAAGATTTGACTTTAAGTGAAACTCCGATTTGTAAGTTATAGAAACATTCTTGCTATTTTCACTCAGTATTTTTGTCACAGTTCTAATTAAAGTCAACTCAAACCTGCATGTTAATTCTTCTTTGAAGTACTTAAAAATACATATTTGTGAACACTGAAAACAGATTCACAGGGACAATTTAACCAGCAACACTGAAAGACAACACACACCAGTCCTGGCAGAGGTCCTGGGGCCGTCACAGTTCCCTCTTTCCTCCTGTGATGGATCTTAAGTAACAGAGTCTAATTGAATCTGGATTAATTACAATAATCAATATTTAATTACTCTCTCTGCAGGACTGGGTAAACTGGAGAACCCGGGTCTCATGCAGCAGTGGTTCCAGTTGGTCCAACAGAAGAACGCTCTGGTTCGATATGAGTCTGAGCTCATCATATTGTAAGTATTTGACCTTTGACCTCCAACTTAATAAACTCAGCAGATCTGAATCCTTTAGGACTCAGTCAGGACCTCCTGGACCTGGTCTCAGACGTACCTGTCCTGTGTTTCAGCGCTCGAGAGCTGCAGTTGGAGGACCGGCAGAGTCGCCTGCAGCAGGAGCTCCAAGAGAGGATGGCTGTGGACGGTAAAATCCCACTCATTCATTACACCTGTCCAACACCTGAACACCTGTGTCACACCTGTGTCCCCTCACACTGGTTTCACACCTGTGTCAGACCTGTGTCACACCTGTGTCCCTTCACACCGGTTTCACACCTGTGTCACACCTGTGTCCCCTCACACCTGTGTCACACCTGTTTCACACCTGTGTCCCCTCACACTGGTTTCACCTGTTTCACACCTGTGTCCCCTCACACCTGTGTCACACCTGTTTCACACCTGTGTCCCCTCACACCTGTTTCACATCTGTGTCACATGTGTGTTCCCTCACACCTGTGTCCCCTCACACCTGTGCCCCCTCACACCTGTTTGAATGCAAGTTACTATTTTATAAAGTAGAAACAAAACAATGATAAAAACTGTTTGGCAAACAAATAAAATACCTTAAACCTGAAGACATCATTCAGCTCTTGTTGTTGTTCACTAAAGCTGAAAAACTGTTTTTTTTTGTTTTTTTTGTTTTTTTTTAAAAATCGGATTTATTGACAACAGAGAATAAATGATTCCAGTTAACTAGTTTTATTGAATGTTTTGTGCGCGAGGTCTTTTTTTTTTGGATTAAATTCTTTTTTTGTTTGATTTTTGGGAGATTTTGTTCAGTGATCATGAAACAAATGTGATGCAGTAGAAACAGTTGTATGATTACAGCGTCGGTCTGAACTGATATAAAACTGAATCTATTAAATCACAATTTAATTCGTTTTTTCATGTATTAAAACCTTCTACATGTTGCTCGGACGTTTTGTTTGTAGAATCAGTCGTGCGTGAACTTTGTTTCACAACTTCAGAGAGTTTCAGTGAGTCCACATTGTATCGTAACTTCCTGTTGCTTCCTATTAACACACTGAATTATTGCTCCAACAGAAACTTCTGCAAAAACATCCTGAAGATGTTTGTGAGCATGTTCAGTCAATCTAATGAAAAGATGAAGTGAAACATTTAATAGATCTTTGTTTTACTTCAAACAGATTTTATTTCTTTATAAAATCATTTTTCAGAATGAAAACACTTTACAGACAGAAGCTAAAGAAACCAAAGAATCCAACTCTTCATTCATCAGAGAGAAAACAGGTTTGATTGGTTGGTTGATACAGTTGTTGTGTATTGATACTGGTTCAGACTGGTCTACAGACTGGTTCCTGGTCTACAGACTGGTTCCTGGTCTACAGACTGGTTCCTGGTCTACAGACTGGGGGTCTGGCTGGCGTCCACCTTCAGGTCTTTGGCCACCAGGTAAGCGGTGACCGGGTGCATCGCAGCTCGGTGGGCCAGAAAGGCTCGGACCGCTTCCTCTCGATACTTCTCAAAGTTAAAGACCTCTCTGGAGAAAAAACAGAAAACTAGATCATTAAATACTGAAAAACTACAAAAACTATGGAAACTAGAGAAACTACAGAAACGCAAAGTGAGGAAAATATAAAGAAACACATGAAATAAAAACTGACTGAAGTAAACTGTCTGTGAAACTAAATGAACTGTTGTATGAAGTAAAATAAAATGTAATAAAATGTAAGTAAAATGTAAGTAAAATGTAGTAATATGAAGTAAAATGGTATAAAATAAAGTAAAATGAAGTGAATTAAGGTGTCAGTTAAGTTTCATGGATACCTGAAGAGCGGTCGTGTGAACTTCATCCTGCCCTGTTCCGTTGCCATCTTCAGCGCCATGGCAACCGCATCCTCCCACCTGGACCGCACACATAGCCGCAGCCACCTGCAGAGAGACGACAGCCAATCACAGGAGGTTTGACTGGGAGGGGGAGGGGCTTGACCTGATGTAGATCTCTTACCTGAAGCGGATTTCTGAGTTCATGATGGAGTTCAGATCATAAACCTCCTGAATCCGCTTCACATGAGTCAGAGGGAGCGGATCCTACAGGAAAACAAGGTGTTACTGAAGTGGGCTGAAGTGGACTGTGGTGGACTGTGGTGGACTGTGGTGGACTGTGGTGGACTGTGGTGGACTGTGGTGGACTGTGGTGGACTGTTGTTTTACCTCATGCAGCAGAAGGGACAGGAATTCAATGAGCTGGTGGGAGGACAGCGTCTTCACGTCGGACTCATTGAAGCTGTTCAGGTCCTGGTCTCTGGCCTGAGGGGGGACAGTGGACGGAGGTCCAGTAGTGTTCTGAGGTTCCGGCCTTCGTCTAGCCGACTGTCTAGTGTTTGTAATTCTGTGGTTTTAACTTCTTTTATTGCTAATGTTTTGTTTGTTACTGTTGTTGTTGTTTATGTTTTATTGTTTCTTTGTATCTTATGTTGTATTATTGTCTTATTTTTAACAATTTGACTCTTGTGAAGCACTTTGTGACCTTGCTAAACTACTACTAAATAAACTTTGCTTACTTAATCACACTGAGTGTAAACATAAAATAACCCAATCAATGCAGCTGGTTAACAACTGAAACAAACAATGTTTACAAAGATTCTCTCAGCTTATATTTCATCTCCACCCTCTGGTCTGACGTCACGTGATGTGTTCACAATCGTGTTTATACATCTGGTCTTACCTTGATCCACCTCTGACTCAGAGCGATGCAGGCGTCAGCCATCGTCGTGTCATACCTGAAACACAACACATGCGTCAGAACTGATCCGGTTTAAAACCAGGACTGGTAACTGATGGGGGTCCGGCAGAATCCACTCACTGAGGTTTGACAGGAGGCATCCCGGGAGTGAACATCCAGGCGGTCCAGTCTACCTTGTTCAGGACATCCACCTGAGACACAAACCACATCAGAGTTACACCGAAACCTGCTGCAGATGTCCAGACCTGACAAAACCAGGTTCAGAACCAGGTCTATAACCGAACAACGGGTGTTCTGTCTAAACCAATCAGCAGCTGCCACATCTTGAGGCTGAAGTACCGACGGCCGCTAGCTGCTCCAACTGACTCTTATTCAAAAAGCCTCAACTTCTCTGTAAAAATACAGAGTCAATCATTATTTTCAACGAGTCATTCTGGTCTCAATCTCCACATTCAGACCCTCTAATCAGTGTGCTGGTGGTCATTTTGGAAATTATTGCTCTGTTAATAAGATTTGAAGACTTAAAGTAGCTTTGATGTCAGCCATGTGGGCGTTGATTGACAGCTGTGATTGACAGTTGGCTCACCTGCTAGTCGGAGCTAGTTCTACTGTGTTTGTGGGTCAGGAGTTAAGGTGCGGTCACATGACGTTTCCAATCACTGAAATCTCCCCACACTCTGCTCCGAAAAAGGAAGTGATGTCACGTTTCTGATGCAGGCGATAAATAAATATTACAAACTGTAAACAGTTTAAAAGTTTGTAGTCTGGTAGGGAGATAAACATGGTGACGAATAACAAACAGAACGTTTGTAACGGCACACCTGCCGGGTCAAAGCTGAACAAAGATGAACTCTGACCTGCGAAACCACCAAACAGGAAACTCACGCTTGAAATTGTCCATCGACAAGCTTCAATAGAAGTGAACAGTGTAATGTGAACGCACCTTTACACTAACAAATGTCCACAGGATGCTGTCACCCAATATTTCAATAGTTTAATGTGACTTGATTAAGATTCCTTGCTACGTCCAGCTTTATATACACACTAACTACTAACTAACTACTTTTAAAATCTGTCTGAAGGTTTCAATCCAACATCTGCTCAGATTCATAAAGTAGACCTTTTCTTTGTTTAGAGAGTTCAATCATCATTTCTTCTGTTTCAGACTGTTTTATTTACACAAAGTTCTCAAAGCTTTCTGAGTGAAGATACCGATCCAGCTCTTTATCACCTGATACTGTTGCCTGAACTCAGACATCAGATATTTGATAAATAAAGATCCATCCTCCATTTACACCACTTATCCGGGACCAGGTCACGGTGGCATCAGCAACACTGTTTATAATGACACTCAGTCATGAGTGTCATTATAAATGATCTGGTAGATCAATGCATCTCATGTTTACACAACTTTAAATATTAAGATACAACTTTGGCTTCTTTTGTTCAATAAAAAAAGACTTTTGTAGAGAAACAGTTCATATTTTAAAATAAAAAAAGCAGATTTTGACCTGACAGAGAAGATCCTTCCTCAACCCGACTGTCAGACAGACTGAGATATTAATCATAAATATTGACCAGTTTGTTTTAAATCATCACAGCAGAAGAGCTTCAAACATGAGACATCACAGACAGAAATCCAATCACTGCTTTGCTTTGATTCAGACCCACCTAGGTGTATCTCACCTGATTGCGTCCAGGTGTGTTTTACCTGAGTGTTTCCAGGTGTGTCTCACCTTGTCTTTAAAGTAGGTGAACAGGTAGTTCTTCCACTCATCTGTGGTGACGCTGCTGTAGGCGAACAGCTGGATGTACGACTTGACAAACCCCATGAACACTTCTGCAGGAGACAGACAGGTAAACAGTAAATGACACAAATTAAATTCCTTCATGATGATGCAGACAGGTGAGCTCAGGTGTGTTACCTGGCCCTCCCAGCAGTTCCTCCAGGTGGTAGAGCAGAGCGAAGCCCTTTTCGTAGGGCACCGAGGAGAAGGCGTCGTCAGGGTCGACGTCCTGCAGGCTGGGCACCAGGTTAGTCAGAGGGTTGTTGGCTCCAAACGTGTTCACCTGAGCGATGACATAGACAGGTGAGAAAACAACAAATTAGAGAGCCTAAATGTTTAACTCACATCTGACAAACTAAGAGTTTTAAATATATTTAACAGGATGAAGAAAATATAAACCGAGTCCTGCAGGTCCTTCCAGCCCCCCATGGCTTTAAACTGTCTGAACTGTTCACTCTCCAAACACCTGCCAATCATCCTCTCCAGGTACACCGTGTGACCCTCGTTCAACCTACACACACACGGAGATAATATTCAGCACACTGAGACAAGCATGACGTTACTCAGTCGGACATGTGTTCACCTGGACTCGCAGTCCAACAGGTGTGAACAGGTGAGGTGTTCACTCACCAGAAGTGCTCCCAGGTCTTGTTCGTCACCAGATTACCTGTCCAGCTGTGAGAGATCTCATGAGCAATCACCTGATGGGAGGAACAACACGTCATCATGAACACATGAAGGTGAACAGGTATCCACTTTAACTTTGATAGAAACATGTGACTCACGTTGGAAAGAGATTTGTCTCCTGCCTGAAAGACACAGACACAGGAAATGGCAGATCAGAGGTCATGTGACCTATAAAAGACTTGTATACATACACGTGTGTATGTGTATATTTACCAGGAGGGTGGGTGTGGCGAAGGTCAGACAGGGGTTTTCCATCCCTCCGTACGGGAAAGATGGAGGCAGAACCAGGATGTCATACTGACCCCAAACATACGGACCTGCCAGGTCCTCTGCTGTCTTCAGCATGGTCTCCGTCTGTCACACAGGAAGTAACACACCTGTACTGTCTCTACATCACACAGGTGAGTTGTTTAACATGGTTTATTAACACTGAACACGTCGACGAGTCACTTAAGTTTGATCCTTTACCTGTCCTGTTCAGTCTGACTCACCTCTGAGAACTCAAACGCTGCTTTATCCACAAACTCCTTCTCAGACCAGACTCTGGACCTCGGCCCGATCTCCCTGTCAACCAATCAGAGCAAAGAGCACAATTACCTGCTGCAGGTAACATGATGACATCAGTGAATAGGTAAGAGAGACTGTACCTGCTCTCCAGAGCTCCCACCACGATGGCTATCAGGTAGGAAGGCATGGGCACCTGAGGATAGGTCAGAGGACAGGTGTGATCCCCTGGATAAACTCACCTGCCAGAAGGTAAAAGAGTAGAAGAAGAGCAGACTAACCGGCTGTCTGAAGCGGTAGATGATACGATTACTGTCCTGAGGATCCACCTCCTGACCGTCTCTCATCGCGCTCATCACCGCCACTAGGTCTTTAGGAACAGACACCTGGACAGGTAAACATCACACATCACACCTGAGAGACAGGTACACACACTAAGGTAGGTGTGTGTGTGTGTGTGTGTGTGTGTGTGTGTGTGTTACCTGAGCGTAGTAGGTGTGTTTGACAGATGGACTGTCCTGACAGGGGACCATACTCCTGCAGTGATGAGCCTGTGAGACAAAACACGGGGCGACAACATGTTGTATGTTTTACCTTCGATCATCCAGTAAATCTGAACTGAGCATGTGCAAACTGTTTCCTCAGACTGGTGAAGGTTCAGGTACCTAAATCTAACTCACTGAAACCGACTCACAGATATGCTGATGATATTCACAAATCACTGAGGAAATGTCTGATCTCAGCAGCTCAGAGATGTTTGCAGATAAAAATGGACAAAAGAAGAAAATCAACAGCAGTTAGAGAGAAGAGGAAGAAAGCTGTGTCATCATCAGTCTGTCATCACCTCAAACTGTTCAAACCACCAACTGTCCCAAGTTGCTAAAGATTCATGACTCAATACCAGAGTCCATCCACAGAACGACAGTTTCTGTGGCTGAACACCTGTCAGGTGAGTCCAGGTGACTAGCTGCTTTCACTGTTCCTGTGAGGAAGGAGAAGTGAAAGCTCACCTGGCACTGGCTGAACAGGTAGGGCTGTTTCTTCCCAGCAGTCTGCTCAGGTGAGAGCCACTGCAGCGCTGACGCAGCCGGAGACGTCTCATAGGTCACCTCCACGATCATATGCTGCCCTCTGATTGGTCCAGACAACAAACAAACACACTCATTGGGCTGTATATTGAAGGCAAAGAAGACAGTTAAAGATGTCAGACAGGTGAGCTCACCTGGAGAGGTCAAAGGGCAGAATGATCTCCAGTGGAGTCCCCTTGAAGCTGTGTTTGGGGCCCATCGTAAACCGTGCCACCTGTCCATTCGTGCTCACTGAGATGATCTTCAGGTCTTTGGTGTCCAAAGTCTGCAGCAGATAAAACGGCACATTGATTAATGGGAGTTCTGACATTCACACACAGATCTGCTGAGTCAGCGTTTACTGTGATGTACCTGCTGCACACTTGATAAACACTCACCTGTCACCTCTGACCTCAGTTTACAAACCTGTTCTGACAGGTCAGGTAAATTCAGTCCGTCTTTTATCACAAGTATGTCACACCAAACTCCATTTAGAAGGAGATGAATTATATTAGATTATTAATCACAGTCTCAGCTCCAAACACACACCTGCCATTTTCTGACAACTCAGCCTTCAAGTCAAAGTCCGCAGAGCCAATAAATAACCCAATAAATTAATTTAGTCTTATATCACAAGTACGTAACGCCAAACTCAATTCAAAAGCAATGCAATTTTAAGTTTCTAAACTTAAAGATGTTCTTAAAACTATTTACCTTATTAAAAACATTTCATGATTAGCTGTGGGTCACTTTTATTAGTGGTTAAACTTGACACTATTCCAGCCTCCAAGACATTGGAGAACAAGAGTGAAAATAACAGGAGGAACTAAGATTATAAATTAATACAAATGTTGAACTGAGTAATGTTGATTTAAAGAGGTTTAAAAGACATTTGTGAACAAAATCACAACTGCAACTACAGCCTGTTAGATGTTAATCTCAGGTGAACACACCTGTTCTGACTCAGCTTTAAAGTTAAAGTCCAAGACAACAACAACCCCAATAAATCCTGATTATCTTCTTTCTCAAGTACATCAAGTCAAACCCCATTCAAAAACACAGCAATTTAAAGTTTCCTTGGTTAATTAGGTATAATATACACCTCACACTACTCCAAAACAACCAAAAACCATGGTGAACTGGATTATGCCGAATTACAGACTGTAATCTACACATTCAGGTTAGATCTTTTAACATAATGTCAAAGTGAAAGTCAACTCTGTTGTACATCTGATTAATACCTGTCACATTATAATCTCAGGTACAAACAGCTGCATTTTTCGGACAACTCAGTGCGTCACGCCAAACTCCGTTCAAAAACATATAAATTTAATGTTGCCCTGCTTACACAATCTACATAAACCTAGTAAGACTTTTAAATTTAAGAGTTATACATCTAAAATATTTAGAAACTTCACTACTATTTGTCAACATTTACATCGCATTTAATCACCAGATTTTTATATAATTTGACATTTTGACAGGCAGGTTCTGCTCAAAGTGAATCAGGCTGGATAATATCTTACAGGGTTATAACACAGACCAGACTTAATGCAAATTATCGCGGTTTTTAACAGTCTGCGTGTTTTAATGACCCATTCAGGGACCGGACACACAGTCTGAAATCATAAAACCCGGAATGAACGAGCCCGTTAGCTTCGAGGCTAACATCCCCGGGGTCCATTAACGTTACCAGAGCAGAGAAACGGTCCTCCAGAGCCTCCACGGTGAGTGCCACCTGCCCGCTGATGACGTGTCTGTCGAAGTCCACGTGCAGGGTCAGGTTCAGGTGTTTGGTGACGCACCTGGTGAACGAGGAGAAGGCGCACGGGTCAGAAGACATGATGATCCGTCCGGTAACAACCGATAGACTGAAGCGACGACTGTCAGCCAGCCGGCTTATCTACCGGAACGGCTCCAAACACGTCCGCCACCGGCATTTTCAAAATAAGAGTCATATCAAAGGCGCTGCAGAAAATAGGCTTTTATTTTTAAACTTCGAGAGGAAGTGGAAATAAAAGATTAAATATTAAACCGACTGATGATCAAAAGTATTTAATACTGTAGCAATTTTTCATGATGACGTGATTTTTGTTCTCTTTTTATGTTTGTGAAATAGTTTAATTAACAGTTTAGTTAATTTAGTTTTCTTTACTTTCTTTCAAATATTTCAATAATTCAAACTGTTAAAATGAAATAGTTAAAAAGTAAATGTTTCTGTTCTTGTTCAAAATCAATGAATCATATGCAGGAAGTGCTGCGGGCTGATGTCTAGTTCTAGTTCAGATGGTGGGGATGAAATGGATGGATGATATCTAGGTCTACCAGGCAGAAAGGGGCTTTGAAAGAAAGAGAAAGTAGTTCCAGATGAAGTATGTGTGCACGAAACGTAGTTACAATCTCATTTAGATTTTCTATAAGACACGAACAGAACAACCAAAATGGTGGAAGGTGTGCTACTTTTCTCAACGATGGGTTGGACTATATAGGGAGGTTCCCTCTCCTGAGGATATGGAGTGTATCGTAGGTGAAAATATAGGAAATATTAAGTTAATCAATTTATATAATCTAACTGTTGACATGTTCTAGGAAATGACAGGGATGGTATATAGAAAGGAAATATGGTGTGGAGATTTTAATGCACACAGCAGATTATGGGGTAGCAATCACACAGACAGTAATGGGAATATAGTGGAACACATGGTGGATGAAAGATCATTGGTCTGCCTTAACGATGGACAAGGTACGAGAGTAGATGTGAATAGGGGTACCGTATCATGCTGATCTTACAATGCTGTCAGATCGTTTGGAGAATACCTGCGAATGGTATGTCAAGAATGATTCAACCATAGGGAGCACATTTACCAGATGGTGCTGACTGGGAGAAGTGTAGGGTATGTTGTGAGGAGTCAGCACACTTATAACATATTCTAAATGCTGCAACTTTAAGTATACCAAAATGAACAAGACAGGGCAGGAAAAATGTGGTGTCTTGGTGGAATGAGGAATGTAGCAGAGCTGTAAAAGAACAAAATAAAGCATTCAAAGCTTTGAGGAAAAACGTCACAAGAGAATCTTATAGATTTCCAAAGGAAAAGGGCAGTGGCTCGTAGGATAGCTAAATATACAAAAAAGAGGACATGGTGAGAATTTTGTTCCACCACTGGCAGAGCAGTAAAGTTAAGGGATGTCTGGTCCATGTTTAAGCAAATGAGTGGAAAAAGGAAGTAAAAATCCCAGCAATGGCTGATAGGCAGAGGCTGGCAGTGTCAAAGAGAAGGTGGATGTGTTAGGTAGGCCATTTGCTACAGTACATGGTGGTTATGATATCCATCAGCAGCAGAAAGAACGTGCACTCAGAGAATGAGAATGTGAAGGAGGAGAGAGAGGATGATATGTCAACTGGAGATGTGCACAATGTCAGAACTCAGAATAGCTTTGAAAGATATGGATATACAGCCCAGGGCAAGACCAGTTATATTATGCCTATATTCCAGCAGCTACCAGTGGAAACACTGAAGCTAGTGCTGAGACTTTTTAATAAAATCTGGAGGGATGGAGTTATGCCGAGTTGTTGGAAAAGGGGAGTAATGCTACTATTTATCAAGCCAGGGAAGGATCTTGTTAATCCCGGTAGCTATAGGCCCATAGCATTGATGGATGGAGAAGATAAGAGTTCATGTCACATGTACTGGAACAAAGAGGGTTATTGAGTGAATTTTGAAAAGGACAATCCACAATAGATACTCTAGTTAGAGTAAGTAATCTAAGTAAGTAAAGTATATTTTGACATCAAATGGGCATATGTTTCTATGTGTAGGGAAGGGTTGCTTATCAAATTAAGTAAAATGAATATTGGAGGGAGGATGTATAATTGGATAATGGACTTTTTAACAGGCAGGAAATTTTAAAGTCAAGGTTGGAGCATAGGTATCTCAGGATTATGAAATAGAAAATGGTATCTGCCAGGAGAGTGCAATCAGCCCTGTATTGTTAGACATAATGATAAATGACATCTTTACAAATTTACATGGATGCATCAAATCAGCGCTATATGCTGACGATAGGGTCATATAGATGAGGGGAAGAAATGTGCCATTTATGTTAGAGAATATTTATTTATTTTATTTTATTTGAAAGGGACCATGTACAGTTTTAAACATAAATGTTGCCATTTGATGCACTATAGAAGAGTTATAGCTAGTTTTCATCTGCAGTCCCTTGTCACAATTAAAACATCTTACAGCACAGTCAAAAAACATAAATACAAAGGATAAAAAATAATACAGAATAAACTTAGTATAAAGGGTACAAAATAATACAGGATAGACATTACAAGGTTACACACAATAGCACATCACACACAGCCACAATGTCAACTAGAACTAATGAATACCTGTCCAATTAAAATCAAGAATATTTGTGTTCATAAGAAGACCACAGGGTAAAAGGAATTTTAAAAAAGGATATAAAAAAAAAAGTCATAAATCTATTACGAGCTGCGGCTGGAATGCGACTTGGGGGCAGATAAACAGTCATTAATTGACATTTATAGGCTGATTTGAAGTCAACAATAGATTACGGTTGTATAGTATATGGAGCAGCAACACAGATATCATTGCAAAAAGTGGATAGACTACAGTATAGAGCACTATGATAATGTATAGGAACTATTAGGTCAACCACTATTAACGCAATACTAATAGAAGCAGGAGAGACACTGCTGGAGTTAAGAACAGAGAAACTCACACTTGTGTATTTGCTCAGGTTAAAAGGAAGTGGGGAAGAAAACCCTACAAAGAAGATGCTTCAGGATTGTTGTGAATATTCCAGGTTCCATGGGTATGGGTTTGGGTGGACAAGGGATGAAAGAGTGAGGACATGTTCACCAGGTGCCCCCAGTTAGTAGCGTGCCCCTTGGCTGTTCCCAGAAGTAAAGACAGACATGAGTATTCTGGAAAAGAAAAGAGAATGGCAAATAAATGAAGTGTGAGTTAAAAACAAGTATTTACCTGAGGAATAGTTATCACGTTATCTCAAAATCTACATACATGGTTTTAAGAACTAACAGGAGTGTGTGGGAATTGGTGTGTATGTCCTTGATTTTAAAATATCCATCTCCAAAAGACTGTCTGACCTGTTATCAGTATATACAGCAGAAATAGTGGCAGCCATTATTGGGTTGCAGTGGGTTGAAGAGGTCAGACCTGAGAGTGGTGCTGTGCACAGATTCAATAGCCGTCCTGGAAAACATACAGTCAACAACAACTGTCAGAGAAGATTTACTCATTGAACTTTACCACAGTTTGCTGAGGCTTCATAGAGGTGGTGTAGATGTACAGATCTGTTGGGTACCAGCACATGAGGGGCTGAAAGGGAATGAGTGTGCCGATAAACTTGCAAAAAGGGCTTTGCAAAAGGAAATGACAGTACCAGTTCCACTTGGAATAGGAGAAGGAAAAGCAGTGATTAAGAGGAAAGGAATGGAGATCTGGCAGAAAAGGTGAAGGAAGACCAAAAAAGGAGAGGATCAAAAAATACAAAAGTCGGTCATAACAAAGAACTTTAAAGAATAAAAATACCTTGAAGAAGAAGAAGAAGAAGATGTTGTGTTCCTCCAGCAGGGGGCGCCGCAGGCTGATGTTGTGTTCCTCCAGCAGGGGGCGCCGCAGGCTGATGTTGTGTTCCTCCAGCAGGGGGCGCCGCAGGCTGATGTTGTGTTCCTCCAACAGGGGCGCCGCAGGCTGATGTTGTGTTAATCCAGCAGGGGGCGCCGCAGACTAATGTTGTGTTCCTCCAGCAGGGGGCGCCGCAGACTAATGTTGTGTTCCTCCAGCAGGGGGCGCCGCAGACTAATGTTGTGTTCCTCCAGCAGGGGGCGCCGCAGACTAATGTTGTGTTCCTCCAGCAGGGGGCGCCGCAGGCTGATGTTGTGTTCCTCCAGCAGGGGCGCTGCAGGCTGATGTTGTGTTCCTCCAGCAGGGGCGCTGCAGGCTGATGTTGTGTTCCTCCAGCAGGGGGCGCCGCAGGCTGATGTTGTGTTCCTCCAGCAGGGGGCGCCGCAGGCTGATGCAGCGCAGCTCTCCGGGAGGCAGTAACGATGCTTCTGATCTGATGGAGGAACCGAGTAGAGAGGATGGAGGTCGCGGAGCTCTGAGTCGGTCGTCATGAACCCGTTTGACGGCTACGGTTCACCGAGACATGAGGAGGCGGAGAAGGCGGACAGCCGGTGTCCGTGGGCCCGCTTCTCCTCCTGGCTGGAGTGCCTGTGTGTTGTTACCTTCGACCTGGAACTCGGACAAGCCATAGAGGTACGGCGGTTAGCTTAGTATCGTTAGCATCGTTTATCATCGGTGTATAGATGATTTAAATAGTAAATTAATGATCGAAACAGAAGCTTCAGATGCTGCTGATGTTTGATGAACAGGACTCCTTCACCTTAAAACACTCATATTCATACACCAAGGTTTTAATGTGCTGGTGATTGGTGTACCAGACTCCGTTCAAAAAACTGACAATTCTTTACATTTGCCTCCCTCTGAGCAAATGTTCTTTTCGTAACCAAAGATTCAAACTAGTGAAAAGATTGTGAGCCTGGTGTTGAGTTCGGCATGCATCCAGTCCACCAAACAACATTTATTAAATGTAACTTTAAAAAATGGATTAACGTGAAGAAAAGCTTAGTCTTTTATTGAAATGTCTGATGTTGAGATGATGATCTGTAAACCGAAGTAAACCTTATGTCATCAGGAGGTCTGGCATTTCACAGCTTGGCTGTAGGCAGTGATGCTTTAAATTTCCAGAATTTCCAGAATTTTGAATGGGATTTGGTGTGTCTGTCCAACACTGGGATGCTGCTGATAACTGGCAGCTGAAGCAGTCAGGTTGACTGTATCATATTATTAGTTAACAAAACGCCCACAGACTGCTGCAGTTCTTCATGGTTCTGGTGAATCTTGTACCAAACTCCATTCAAAAAAACTGACAATAATTAATTTTGGCTTCCAACTGGATAAATGCACTTTTAGGACACAATGATTTATAAAAAAGTTCAGATTTTACTGAAATGTCTGGTGTGTGAGCATTATTTTCTCTGGATTTATTAGAAGCATAAAGTCACATCTTACAGCTTGGCTTCAGGCAACGATGTGTTAAATTGGCAGAAATGTGACTAGAGTTTGGTGTGAGTCTTTTCCTCTTGGCATTTCAGCTGGTCTATCCTCAGGATGTGAAACTGACAGAGAAGGAGGTAATTTAATGAACTTATTCTTCATAAATTGATAATCACTTTATTGATTATCATTTTATTGATCATGTTTCTTGTGATTTGTTGTCAGAAAACCAGCATCTGCTACCTGTCATTTCCTGACTCGTACTCAGGTAAATGTCTAACAACATTACATCGTGTGTCAGAGGTCAGACATCATCAGAGGTCACATGACCTGTGTGTGTTGATTGTGATTTCCCAGGATGCCTCGGGGACACTCAGTTCAGCTTCAGGCTGCGTCAGTCAGTCGGTCGCAGAGCTGCGAGGTTCAGAGACGATGTCTACAACAGAGACGCTCCGGTCACCCTGCAGGTGAGCTGCACAGATTACTGATCGATTATTTTATCAGGAAAAGGGTGGGTGATCAGTTCTCCCTGGATGATCAGGAGGTTTCCTTTGTCTCGTGGTTTATTGATTGATTGGTAAACAGAGAACAAATAGATCAGCTGCTTCTATCGCTCTGACCTCCCCAAAAACACTGGAGCCTTCATCTCTCATAATGCACCTGGTTAGTCTTTCATCAGAGCCTCTCTGCAGGTAAGGGACCAGCTGTTACTGTGATAGAGTATCTGAAAGCAACTGATGAACACACCTGCATACACAGATTAGATATGAGATGTTTTAGATAAATATATACCTGTTGTTCTCTGACCAATCAGATCAAACCTTACAGGTGTTTCTGTCTCTGTCTCCTCAGAGGGAAGTGTCCCATTTCTTTGGATACGTCTATTTCAGACAAGTCAAGGACGTCTCCGTGAAGAGAGGGTACTTCCAGAAGGTGAGTCACTTGTCCACTCCTGTTTATACACAGCTGTTCATGTGACATTTGATTGTTAGCTATCTGGTCATGTGATGTTTGATTGACAGCTGTCTGGTCATGTGACTCTGTGTTACAGTCTCTGGTGCTGCTGTCCAGGCTGCCGTACACTCACCTGTTCCACTCGCTGCTGCAGATCATCGCACCTGAGTTCTTTGAGAAGCTGGAGCCCTGCCTGGAAGCAGGTGATGATGTCATGTTACATCATAACCTTTAACCAATCAGAACACAGGTTTTCACTCCGCTGAGATGTATTTTCATTGTCCTCACAGTGTGTAATGAGATCGACCAATGGCCTTCACCCATACCAGGACTGACCCTTAACCTGCCCGTGATGGGCGTGGTCTTACAGGTGAGGAGGCGTTATTATGGATCCCACTACTTTTCTTGGCAAGACAAGCTCTGCATAGCATTCAAGTGATATGATTGGCCAGGCGTCCAAGCTCGGGCTGCCAACCTGCTGCTAACTGCATGTTCAGTGGGTGTCTGTGTTAATGGGAAACGTTCATTCTGAAGGACTATGAGTCAACAGTTTGAGTTAAGCATAGAGGGTGTATGATGTGTAGCTTGGAAAATGGTGACATGGGACATGAATTTGGTGAATTTAATGTTTATCAGACCACAAATGTGACAGGAATTAGCACAACACACCGACTCTCTTTTACTCGCTCTCTTCTTTACCGTCTTCTCCTGCTGGAGAACGGAAAGCAGCTGTCGGCGAGGCAGCCATCTGGCAGCTCAGGGATCTTGTTCTGCCCTTTTCTTTCTTCCTGGTCAGATCCTTTTTCCCGGGACTGCTGCTGCACCGCCACACGCCAGCCTCAGAGCACCACAGGACGGATAGACATGTTGGCATTTGAAATGCAGTTTCGGGACGTTTTGGAGGTTTGCACCGTCCACCAGCACCGGCCGCTCTCGCCTCAGTGCCCAGACATCGCACTGGGCTGTCCTGTGATTCTTTTTATTTTTGGACGGTGCAAACCTCCAAAATGTCCCAAAACTACATTTCAAACAGCAGACCTCGGCAACATGTCTATCCATCCAGCAGTGGGCTGGCCGACGTGTGACGGTGCAGCTCCTCAGTGCAGCAGCAGTCCCAGGAGATCTGAAGGAAGAAAATTCATGCCCCATATCACTATTTTCCAAGCTACACATAATACACCCTCTATGCTTTACTCAAACTGTTGAGTCAGACATCCACTGAACATACAGTTAGCAGCGGGCTAGCAGCGCGAGCCTGGACACCTGGCCTATCATAGCACTTGAATGCTATGCAGGGCGTGCAGAAGAAACTTGATTTCTCAGAACCAAAGTTGAAACTAGACTTGTAAGCAGGTATGCAGGAGTACAAAGAACCTTTCAGAGTACCCCGAGTGTTTATGTACTCTGTCTTTTCACTTTCTTTTCTTTTTTTTCTCAATCAACTAACTTAAAAAAAACATGTTACTGTTTGTTTTTTAATGTTTATTTGTTTGTTTGTTTCAGGTCCGGATCCCGTCAAAAGCCGACAAACCAGGAGGAAGTCCAGTCAGACAGACAGCGAAGGAGGTCAGATAGTCTCTGTCTGTTTTTTCTTCATCCTGTCTGAGTTTCTGTTGTTAATCAAGTTTGTTTTCTGTCCTCAGAACCTCCTGCCGGCTCCGACTCTGCTGCCCACCATCCATGACCTGGACCTCTTCAAGTCAGTCCACTCCCTGTCTGTGTTACCTGCTGACCAGAATTACCTTTAGCACCTGATTCTTGTCTTTAGACAAACACGTTTATTAGTTAGTTAGAGTCATGTGATTCTTGTCCTCTTGTCGCTGACTGTCTGGATGTTCTTTTAGTTTCAGTCTAACATGACCTCTCACCTGTCCAGGTGTTTCCAGTCGGTCCTGATCCACCTGCAGATGCTCTGGGAGCTCATGTTGCTTGGGGAGCCTGTGGTCGTCATGGCACCATCTCCCACCATCTCCTCGGAAACTGTGCTGGCTCTCGTCAGGTAACCGAACATCCAATCAGAATCCTCCCTCATCTACAGCTTCAGGTTCTCTGACAGCCAATCAGAGATGCAGTGTTGTGTTGTTGCTGTGGTAACAAAGTGTGTTCGTGTGTGTCTCAGCTCCATCAGTCCTCTGAAGTTCTGCTGCGACTTCCGTCCGTACTTCACCATCCACGACAACGAGTTCAGAGAGTACACCACCCGGACACAGGCTCCGTGAGTCTACCTGTCTGTCTAAACACGCCTGAGTCTACCTGTCTGTCTAAACACGCCTGAGTCTACCTGTCTGACCTGTCTCTCTCTCTCCATCAGACCAAACGTGATTCTGGGCGTCACCAACCCATTTTTCATCAAGACCTTCCAGAACTGGCCTCATGTGGTCCGACTGGGGGAGATCAAGATGGCAGGTAGACCACAGTCTGAGGATTCTTCTTCTTCATATCCTCATCCTCATCTTTTCCCTCTCCTTCTTCCATCTTCTCCATGTCTTCTTTCTTTTTATTTTATTATTTTATTATTTATATTATTTTATTTTTTTAAGTCAAGAATTAAAGTGTTTTCCGGAGAATTCTTACATAAAGTTACTGTATATTATTATCTGATCCAGAGGAGATTTAACACACAATACATTTTAGAACTGCAACCAGAAAATGTATTGGATAATTGATTAATCGTTTGAGTCATTTATTTAAAGAAAAAGCGCCAAACATTAGATGCTTTCAGGTTTTCAAATGTGAGAACTTTCTGCTCAATTATTTTTGTGTTTGGACATCTGATGACATCGCTGTGGACTGTAGGAAATTGAGATGGGCATTTTCACAGGTTTTTGCTTCTTTACAGGTCATTTGATTATTGAATATAGGAAATAATTGTCAGATTAGTCAATAATGAAAATCATTAGTTGCAGCTCTAATGAATGTATAATTAGAGCTGCATCATGTTGTTCATATCAGGGATGCAGGATGTGAAGTGTTGGAGGATTATAGAATCAGACAGACTGATGTGAATCTTTTGTCTCCTTTCAGGTGATTTACCTAAACAGGTGAAGGTGAAGAAACTGTCCAAACTGAAAACACTTGACACTAAACCAGGTAAGGTGACAGAGCAGCACCAGGTGAACTTTGACACCAGCCTCAGTCTGTTTTCTTTAATATTATATGTTATCCTGTGTTACCTCTGTGTGTGTCTGTCTGTAGGGATCTACACAGCCTACAAGACGTTTCTACACAAAGACAAAGTTCTCATTAAAAGACTGTTGAAGGTAAAGCAGCAGCCTCTGTTGAACAAATCACAACAGGAAACGTGTGATCATGATCATCTGAATGTCTGTTTCTGCAGGGGATTCAGAGGAAGAGACCATCAGAGGTGCAGAGCGCCATCTTGAGGAGACACCTGTTAGAGCTGACTCAGAGCTTCATTATCCCACTGGTAAGAAAACAGCCAATGAGCTCACAGGAACATCACTACCTATTGTGACATGTTGCTCTTCATTTACTGTCAGCTGCATCTACTCTCCATTTTATTTCAGAGTTCACTGATGTTCAAATTTAGGTTTAATGAAAACAAACCACAACTCCTCTTCCACCGTCAGCTGTTACAAAATAATAACAAACAAGTCCTCATCCACTGTTTTCTTTTTAATTGGTGAAGTGACAGCAGTCTGGTGAATGTGTTGCTCAGTTTAACCCTGCGTTTTGTCTGTCAGGAGCGATACATGGCGAGCCTGATGCCACTGCAGAGATCTGTGACACCCTGGAAGGTAAACAGGAAGTGCATCAGTGATGTCACACTGCTGTCAGGTGTTTGCAGGTGAAACCTGGTTTTAATGTTGGTCTGTTTGTTCAGACGCCTCCTCAGATTCGTCCCTTCAGTCATGATGAGTTCATGTCCACTCTGGATCACACCGGCCCTCAGCTCACCTCAGTGCTCAAAGGTGATTGGATGGGACTGTACAGGTGAGTCAGTCAGGTTTTATCCTCCTGACACGTCTTAGTTCTCAGTTCTCAGACGTTCTTTGATGAAAACAGATTAATTTATGTCAGATTCTTGACGTTTTTAACTCTTCACAGGAAGTTCTTCAGATCTCCGAACTTTGACGGTTGGTACCGCCAGCGACACAAAGAGATGAGTCAGAAGCTGGAGAGCCTTCACCTGGAGGTCATCTGTGACGCTGTGAGTGTGTTCTCATCATATTAACAGCTGTCAGAGTCAAACATCTGGATAATAACCACACTCTTACTGATTCCACCAGGACCTGCTGGGCTGGACCAAAGACAAGTCTGAGGTAGAAATAGTTGACCTGATTCTGAAGCTCCGAGGGAAGCTGGTGAGGAAAATACTGAAAGCTCAGGAATACTGCTGGAAACTAAATCTGAGAGAGTGAAGTCACTTTATTTTGAGAAGAAATTATGTTTTTACATTAAAGTCACAATATTTTTAAAAATGGCGTAAAGTTTTTCTACAAATCGTAATAGTTTTCGACTAATGTCATAATAGTTTAAATTACTACATAAAGTTTTAGGGGGCGGGATATTCAGTTGGTTGCAATCTGCAACCTCACCGCTAGATGCCACTAAATCCTACACACTGGTCCTTTAAGAATTCGTAATATTATTCATAAACAGGTGAAATCGAATTATAACGAATGCTTTCTTTGAATATTTACTTTATTCTCAGAAAAAGTTCATTCTTCAGATCTTATTTCTTACCTTTAATACACCGATGATAAATGTGTTCAAACAGAGGACAGGAAGTGAGTTACTGACGATGTTTTTCAGATGAAAGCTCGCCGGCAGCAGCTGCAGGTGAAGGACGGAGTTTTAGACAAACTGGATGCGTTCATAACCTCCATCATCAGATCGCTGCCTGCAGACCTGCAGCGAGTCCTGAACGCTCGCACAAACACACAAACACAGCTGCCACAGGTAGAGACGAAGCCGTCTCTGTGAGATCCGACTCGGGTTGAACTTCTCATCGTGACGCCTTCATGAAGTTCAGATGTTCTGAAGCAGATCTCAGACTTTCATCATGACGTTCAGCAGCCGGGGAAAAGTCACAGTTTTACGAGAGAAAAAAAATCATTGGAGAAGTCAGAATATTCTCAAAGTATTCCGACTTTTTTCTGGACGTAGTTTGACGTTATTCTGGAAGTCAGAGATTTATATTTTTCGCAGTGGCTCCTGTTACTCTGTCATTACTGAACAAGTCAGTTAAATTAATTAAATTGATTGAACACTAAAAGCTAAATATTTGTCCTGTTATGTTTTTTCATTGAACTCTGACATGCAGATGTAAAGAAAACTGTTTATTTATTTCTGTTGGGTTTTAAATGATGAATGTTGCAGCTGAAGAGATATTTTTGTAAAGTGAGTCTCGGACTGACTGAGCTCAGTGAATGTAACACTCACTTCATCTGTTGCTCACCTTTGTTCTCTTTTTCTCACAAGCTGTCTGTAAATATTTTTTTTGCTTTGAAAAATTAAAAACCTGAATTATACACACATTTTGTCTTTGTGTTATTTACAACTGTTTATTTTATTCTTTCCCTGAAGCATATCGGACAATGAACATCAAAAAAAAAGCTGAAATCTTGAAAAATGTTTTGAGAAAAATATTGTAAAGTTATATGAAAAAGTCTGAATGTTAAAAAAAAATATTTCCATATATTTATATAAAACTGTATTACAGGTTGGTGGAGGTGGATCGCCTCTGTGGGAAACGATGTACCACCATAAATTTTAGAACACGTACAAGCAGTTTGTGAAGCAGGAAAAATAGTTTAATTTCAACAAGAGAATCAAAAATATACATATTAATGATATGGAGCTGCATTTATTCACAGTAAATCTGTCTCATTTGTGTTTATATATTCATATATTTACTGTCTCATGTTTATATATTCATATATTTTCTCTACAGCTGAAACCAAACCAGGTGGCGCCCTGCAGCCTCATGATGGCGTGATTCTTCTTCAGATGTTATCTTTTGCTGGATGACCACCAGGTGGCGCCCTGTAGCCTCATGATGGCATGTTTCTCCTGTGGGCTGAAATGCAGGATGGTGAGGATGGCAGCGAGTGTCTGCTGCCTCCCGCTGGCATCCTGCAGTGTCAGAAACTTGTAGATGATGTTTTTCAGGTACTCCATGTTGGCTCCCTCTCGGCTCTGGTCTCGGATCAGTTTGTCGAGTTGCCCTCGCAGCTCGGCCACCTCCTCGTCGTGCCGTTCGGCGTTCGCAATGAGTTTGGCCTGCAGCTGGTGGATGTCCTCCTCCAACTGGTGTTTCTGTCGCCGCAGAGTGCAAGCTTCCACCTCTTTCCTGGCTAGCTGCTCAGCGTACAGCAACAACGTGGGCTCAGTGGGCGCCGCCCGCCGCAGTGCCTGGCTGATGACGTCACCCTCACTCTCCTCAGCGGCAGCACCCTCGGTGGCCGTGTTGTCGGCGGCGGTGCTGCGTGGTGCGTTCAGGCTCAGAGCGGCAGCCCGGAGGCGCTCCAGCTCCTGGTCCTTCTCATCCAGCAGGGCCATGGTCCTCTCTCGCTGTTTGTGTAGCTCCACCTCCAGCCGCAGCAGCTCGTCACGGTGGAGCGCCTCCACGCGCTCCACTTCCTGTCTGTGGCTCTGCTGCAGCGCCGACGCCTGCTGCTGCCGCTCCTCCAGCTGCTGGCGGTGCTGGGCCTCGGCCTCGTCGCTCTGGATCCGCAGGTTGATGTACTTCTCCTTCAGCTCCGCCAGCTGGTCCCGCACCTCCTCCAGCTCTCTGGCCTGGCAGCCATCTTTGGCGTTCTTGTTCTTCAGCACCACCTGTGCTCGCAGCTTGTAGCGCTCAAACTCTTCCTTCAACTGCCGCAGCTCCTGCTGGCATGCCAGCGCCGAGGCACTGTCTCTGCCCGGCTCCGCCTCGCTCTCTGTGAGGTTCTGGATGACGAGCGCCTGGTCTGGGTTCCTCTGGGCCGCCAGCAGCAGCAGCTTCTTCACCTTCTCCATCTTCTCCTTCAGCACCGCCACGTCCAGCTGAGACTCATCCAGGCTGAGGTCAGAGGTCGACCTGCTGGAAGCGGCGATGGCAAGCATTTTGTTCTCAGTGTCAAGCTGCAGGATCCGTTCTCGGAGTCTCTGAGCCACCTGCTGGTCTCGCTGCTTCGCCTTCTCGCAGGAACCAAGCAGCTCTGACAGCTCCGACAGCCGCTGCTCCAGACCGGCTACCCGCAGCTCTGCAGCCTGAGCACGCTCACGAGCCCGCTCCTCCGCCTGACACGCCTGCAGACACAACACAGGAGTTAGTTTAGTCCTGGTTCTGGGTAGTCCTGGTCTGGGTCTTACCTTCCTAGTCTCAGTCTGTTACAGGTAGTTTAGACCTGGTTCTGGGTAGACCTGGTCTTAGTCTTACTCTCCTGGTGTCAGTCTGATACAGATAGTTTAGACCTGGTTCTAGGTAGTCCTGGTCTGGGTCTTACCTTCCTGGTCTCGCTATGGACCTGGTCCTGGACCTGGTTCTTCAGGTCCATTAGCTCTCGCTGCAGCTGGTCCACTCTGGGATCTGGTCTGGTCTGGTCTTCCTCGGCGGTCTGCGGCCTCCTCCTGAGCTGGTCCAAGTGAACCTGAGACTCCGCCCCCTGTTCTGCATCCTGTGATGTCATCAGGAGGCGCTGCTGCTGCAGGATGCAGGTCAGCTCCTGCAGCTGCAGGACATGGTCTCGCTGCTCCTGCTCGCGCTCGTGCTGCTGCGTGATGATGCGAGCACGACTCTCCGCCAGCTGCTGCTGCAGGCTGTGGACCTCTGCCTCCTGCTGCGTCGTCACGGTGACCAGGCGGTCCTGCAGCTCCTCCACTTCCTGTCTCAGCTGCCGCCGGTCGGCCTGGAAACTCGCCTCCATGCGGGACTTCTCCTGCGTCACCGTGGCGACGGCACCACTGAGCGTGCTCAGTTGGCTCTTCAGCTGAGCAACTCGGCGGTCCACCTCCAAGCTGGGGGGAGGCGTGGCCTGCTGCTGCTCCGCACCCCCACTCTCAGAGCCACTGGTCTCGGACCTCAGGGGCCCTCCTGGCCCTCCCAGCCCTCTCTGGTCCTCCTGGGTCTGGTCTCTGGCAGTCTCTAGCAGGTCCACAGAGACCTCGCTGTGCGGTGAGCTGCAGTCCTCCGGGGGGTCCAGGTCCTGCTGGTCCGCTTCCTGGGACCCAGTCAGGACCTGCAGGCTGGACTCCAGAGCCTCCTTCTCCTTCAGCAGGCTCCTGTAGGCCTGGACCACATCCCTGAAGCGGGTCTGGTACTGGACCAGCTGCTTCTTCTGGGCCTCAATGGTCTCCAGCAGCTCCTTCCTGCTGGCCCCTCCAACCCCAAAACTCATCCCGAACTTCTCCATTTCACGGGCGCCACCCAGACCTGATCCTGATGGGGTCTGCTCAGACCTGGTCCTAATAGAGTCCGCCCAGACCGGATCCTAACGGGGGCTGCCCAGGACTGATTCTAAAGAGGTCTGCTCAGACCAAGTCTTTAATAGGGGCCACTCAGACCTGGTCCTAACAGGGTCTGCCCAGACCTGATCCTACCAGGGGCCGCTCAGACCTGATCCAAACGGGGTCCGCTCAAACCTCATCCAACTGCTCTAACAGGGTCTGGTGAGACCTGATCCTAACAGGGTCCACTCAGACCTGATCCAGCATCCTGCAGGGACAGCCGGTGCATCTGAGACCACCACGGGCTCAGACCTTCACTGGGTCCTGAAACCAGACAGAGTGATGTCATGTTGATGATGTCACAGAGATGTCTCTGCACAGAGTAGAGCTGCAACGATTAATCAATTAGTTGCCAACTATTAAATTAATCACCAACTATTTTGGTAATCAATTAATTGTTTTGAGTCATTTTTTAAGAAGAAAAAGTCCAAATTCTCTGATTCCAGCTTTTTAAATGTGAATATTTTCTGGTTTCTTTAGTCTCTATGACAGTAAACTGAATATGTTTGAGACACAAAACATTTGAGGACGTAATTTTTCTCCATTTTCTGACATTTTATGGACCAAACAACTAATCAATTAATCCAGAAAATAATAGACAGATTAATTGATAAAGAAAATAATCATTAGTTGCAGCTCTAGTACAAAAAGTGAATATAACAGCAGAAAAAAACGTTTAAGATCAGTCAATAAATCAATTAAAACTATAATAATTTTTAAAAAATGAGTTTTTCTATAAAGTTTTTCAGGAGTTTAGATTGACCAACATCAATAATGTGATTAAAAACCATCTGATCTTAATGTGAGACGTCTCAGTTTTAGCTTCCTGAACATCAGTGATTCTGCATGTTGTTTTTGTTCACTGTTTGTGTTCACTAATGATTATTTTATTATTGATTAGTCAGACGATTATTTTCTCGATTCATCGTTTATTTATAAAATGTCAGAAATTAGTGATAAGTGACGTAGTTAACAGTCTTGTTTTAAATATTCTTTTTAATGATAGAAAACAATTGAGACTCTGAACAAACAGGCATTTCTTACACGGAATAATTCAACTATTGATCATGTAGTTTATTACTGTTTGAAGCAGGGCTTTAAATTCAACTGTAACTGTCGAAATATCAATCTATGTATCGATCAGTTTGTCTCTTTGTTTATAAAGAGACAAACACATGATGATTCCCTCATCAGTTTGAGCAGTTTAATGATCAGCAGACAGCTGAACATTCCTGATCAAACACCGACATTAATCACTGACTTTGATCCGTTTCTTACCTGATAACCCGCGGCCAGCCGTGATGCAGGTTAGTAGCACGTGTTCACGCTATGAAGTTTAACTGTCGATTTATTTAATCAGAAAACTGTCAATAAAAACCTGAACTGAGTTAAACTGAGCAGCAGCTGTCAGCGAACAGTCGCCATGTTGGTCTGAACCGGAACTGGAGGAGGAGGAGGAGGCGGGAATCTGATGCTGCATTCACAGCTATTAGGAAAATCATCAGTCAGTATATCATGTATAAAACAAAGCAGGCAGACGGAGCTGTTCTGATGTCTAATCTGACTTTTGACAGTGGTAGAAAGTAACTACGTACATTTACGTATTTAAGTACTGTACTTAGGTACAGTTCTGAGGTACTTGTACTTTACTTGAGTATTTCCATGTGATGCTACTTTATCCTTCCACTCCACTACATTTCAGAGGGAAATATTGTACTTTCTACTCCACTACATTTATTTGACAGCTTTAGTTACTTTTCAGATGAAGATTTGACACAATGGATAATATAACAAGCTTTTAAAATACAACACATTGTTAAAGATGAAACCAGTGGTTTCCAACCTTTTTGGCTTTTGACGTCTTACAAAAAGCAGTGTGTAGTCGGGGTCACATTTCAGATGTCTATGAGTTGTCTTGTTACAGTTGTCTTGTCTTGAGTCTTTCCTCTCCCATTAATCATCTCACGACCCCTCAGATTTATCTGCTGACCCTTTGGAGGGGCCCCACCCCTAGGTTGGGAACCACTGGACTAAACTAGCTAACTGTATATAAAGTAGTTGAAACTAGCTCCACCTCCAGCAGCTACAACAGTAACATGCTGCTTACACACTGATGCTTCAGTATTAATAATCTAATGATGTCATATATAATAATATATCAGTCAGAGGGACCAAACCACTACTTTTACTGCAATACTTTAACTACATCAAGCTCATAATACTTATGTACTTTTACTGCAATACTTTAACTACATCAAGCTCATAATACTTATGTACTTTTATTGCAATACTTTAACTACATCAAGCTCATAATACTTATGTACTTTTACTGCAATACTTTAACTACATCAAGCTCATAATACTTATGTACTTTTACAGTAATACTTTAAATACATCGAGCTCATAATACTTATGTGTGTTTACTGCAATACTGATTTTTCAAGCAGGACTTTTACTTGTAATGGAGTATTTTTCATTGCTGTATTGGTACTTTTACTGCAGTAATGGATCAGAGTACTTCTGCCACCGCTGACTTTTGGGAACATGTAACAAAATACTCCAAACTCAAAGGTCCACTTACTAGTGTTTGTAGCTTTCAGCTGCTTCTCTTTCATTTAGAGTGATGTATAATGAAAGCTGTAAAACTACCTGCTGGACTGCAGTATTTACATCCTGAAACATCCTTTTATTGTTCTGAAGTGTTGGTATACAAACTGTAGAAAACTGCATTTTACATACATGATTTTACATACATTTGTTTATTTTTCTTGTATGTACTGTTTTTAGTTATTTTATTGTATATATGTATTTATTTTTTGTTTCATGTATTTATTTACGTAGGTTTATTTGTTTTTATTATAGACGTTAGTGCTGCTTGAATGATGTACTGTACTGTATTTTTTTTTACAAATGAAATGCCTTTAAGTTGTTTTTTATATGTTTGTTCGTTGATCATAAGTAAAAATCCAAACGCTTATTTGTATTTTTCAATGCGAAGCTCGAATGTACCATCTTTCTAGTGGAGATGGAACAGCACAGTTCTTTGTTGTTTTAAATAAAGTTTTGTCAAATCCGTGACGTCAATTATTCCGCGTTGGCCTGGACGTGGCACCGAGGAGGAGCTGCTCTGTTGTCCGACTGATCTGCTCTGATCTCCGGCTGTTTCTCCGCTTGTTGTTCGGCTCTCTTCCGACTTTCCTGCGGCTCTTCTCCGGCTCGGACGAGCAGCTTCTCCCGGACTAACCGGCTGACATTCTCCGCCGTCGGTTTTCACTCTTCCCGCTGCTGAACCGGGACATTTTACTCAAGATGGGTCTAACGATCTCGTCTCTGTTCTCCAAGTTCTTCGGGAAGAAGCAGATGCGGATACTGATGGGTGAGCACCGCGGCTAAGCTAACTAGCTCCGCGGCCAGCCGGGCGGGGACCGACGGGGCTGAAAAAACACCCTTTACACAATGATTCTCACCTTTAAACAGAATATTTTCATCCCGTTCTCAGTTATAAACTCCCGGCTGGTTGAACTGTGACACACATTTTAACAGAAAACATTAACAATAGAAGCTAACTCAGCTAGCCGCCAGATGCTAACGCACAGAGCTAACGGAGACGCTTCAAGTGTCTCCGGTTCAGTTTAACGGCTTTTATCTGTTTTAAACCTCCTGTTGGTGTTAGTTTGAATAGGAGTGAACATTAAGCTGCTTAACGCTTATTATCTGTTAAAGTTTATTATCTATTGTTAAACTCTGTTTTCTGTATTTAAACTCTGACTTTTGGACGTTTCAGTCGGTTTGGACGCAGCTGGAAAAACAACGATCCTGTACAAACTGAAGCTCGGAGAGATCGTCACCACCATCCCAACTATCGGTAATAATCAATGCACTATCACCATCTTCACTATTGGTAATAATCAATACACTGTCACCATCCCAACTATCGGTAATAATCAATGCACTATCACCATCTCCCCTATTGATAATAATTAATAAACTATCACCATCCCCCATGAGATAAGATAACTTTATTGTCTGTGAGTAACAGAAGTTTTACTTTAACGAAGCTCAACAACATAAATGATAAACATTTAAAATACACATGTAGAAAAGGGCTAAAACTACAGTTAACAACAACAGTGTAAAAGGCCGTCCACACCCAGAACTATAACTAACCATAACTATAACTGACTATAACCGTAACCATAACTATAATTGACTATAACTGTAACCATAACTATAACCGTAACCATAACTATAACTATAACCCTAACTATAACCGTAACCATAACTTTAACTGACTATAACCGTAAGCATAACTATAACCGTAACCATAACTATAATTGACTATAACTGTAACCATAACTATAACCATAACCATAACTATAACCGTAACTATAACTATAACCATAACTATAACCGTAACTATAACTATAACCGTGACTATAATTATAACCGTAACTATAACTGACTATAACTGTAACCATAACTATAACCATAACCATAACTATAACTATAACCGTGACTATAACTATAACCGTAACTATAACTGACTATAACTGTAACCATAACTATAACCGTAACCATAACTATAACTGACTATAACTATAACCATAACTATAACCGTAACTATAACTGACTATAACTGTAACTATAACTGTAACCATAACTATAACTAACTATAACTGTAACCGTAACTATAACTGTAACTATAACTGTGACTATAACTGTAACTATAACTGACTATAACTGTAACTATAACATAACTATAACTGTGACTATAACTGTAACCATACCATAACTATAACCATAACTGTAACTATAACTGACTATAACTGTAACCATAACTATAACTGTGACTATAACTGTAACCATAACTATAACATAACTATAACTATATTTGTAACTATAACTGTGACTATAACTGTAACTATAACATAACTATAACTGACCATAACTATAACCATAATTATAACTGTAACCATAACTGTAACTATAACTGTAACTATAACTGTAACCATAACATAACTGTAACCATAACTGTAACCATAACTGTAACCATAACCATAACTGTAACTATAACCATAACTGTAACTATAACCATAACTGTAACTATAACTGTAACCGTAACTATAACTGTAACCGTAACTATAACTGTAACCATAACTGTAAGCGTAACTATACCTGTAACCATAACTATAACATAACTATAACTGTGACTATAACTGTAACCATAACTATAACCATAACTATAACTGTAGCTATAACTGACTATAACTGTAACCATAACTATAACTGTAACCGTAACTGTAACCGTAACTATAACTGTAACTATAACAATAACTATAACAATAACTGTAACCATAACTTTAACCATAACTATAACATAACTATAACCACAACATAACATAACTGTAACCATAACTGTAACCGTAACTATAACTGTAAACATAACTATAACTGTATCTATAATTGTGACTATAACTGTAACCATAACTATAACAATAACTATAACCACAACGTAACTATAACTATAACCGTAACTATAACTGTGACTATAACTGTAACAATAACTATAACCACAACATAACTATAACCATAACTATAACAATAACTATAACCACAACGTAACTATAACTATAACCGTAACTATAACTGTGACTATAACTGTAACAATAACTATAACCACAACATAACTATAACCGTAACCATAACAATAACAATAACAATAACTATAACATAACTATAACTATAACGTAACTATAACCACAACATAACTATAACCGTAACTATAACTATAACAATAACTATAACTATAACGTAACTATAACTGTAACCATAACTATAACATAACTATAACCATAACCATAACTATAGCTATAACATAACTATAACATAACCATAACATAACTATAACTGTAACATAACTATAACTATTTCAAGACACTAGTTGTGGTGCTGTTCCAGTATTTACAGACCAAACTGTACCGACTAACAGCAGCAGACGCTGAAGCGCGATGCGCAAAAGTGCACAAACGTCCTGCTTTTATTACGCTGTGGCAGGGAAACACGGTATAAGCACAGATCTGAAGCCTAAACAGGTTACTAACTTTGTGTTTTTTTTTTACATTATAATGAAGAACAAAATTCCAGCATCATTGTATAATAAAGAGAGACAAACTTTTCTAAAGAAATCACCTCTGTGTGTCATTCTGCTCCAATTTACAGTGCATCAGTCTGTGGTCTGCCTAGGTCTCACTGCTTATTTTCAGCAGAAATAAGTAGGACACAGGAACTTGGCTTGGGTCTTGAGGAGTTGTAGCATTTATTCACTGACAAAGAGCCTAAACTGTACACACACTGCACTGTTCACAGCTGTACTGCTAACTTCATACTGGCTGCTCTGATCTGCAGCCTCACCGTCACACACACACACACACACACACTCTCTCTCTCTCGACTGCACACTCGCTACACACTGAGCTAATCCTTAAAGGAGCTACGCTACAGTTTAGAAAACATCTTAAAATGCTTTCTTTTTTTTTTAATTACCTGATGCTTAGGCCCAGCAGGGGGTCAGCTCTGCCGGGCTTGCAATACACTGATGGAAACCCTGAACAGGTCAGAGTACAGTGCTTTTTTAAAAAATTTGTTCAGGGTGAAGATCGCAGGGGGAAGAAAATATTTTTTTGTAGATGTTTTTCCTGGCCAGTGGGACTTTGTAGTGTTGACCTGATGGCAGTAACTGGAAGGACTGGTGGGGGGCTGAGAGGGGTCCTGCTTCATCAGAGCAGCTTTCCTGATCACTGACCGGGTGTACAGTTCAGATAGGGGAGTTTGGGGTGAACCAGTTATTTTGCTGGCCTGATAAGTTATGCAGGAGAGTTGTGTTTTGTGTTTAGTGGTGAGGGTGTTGTACCAGGATGAAATGTTGAAGGTGTGTCCTGTAAAGCGGGGTTAAAATGTCCTTGCTGACATTAAAAGTCCTGAGTTTCCTCAGCAGGCAGAGGCGGTGCTGGGCTTTTTTGTACACATAGTCAGTGTGCTGGGAAAAGAAGAAGGAGGTGTCTATCTCCATCCCAAGGCAGTGTTTCTCCTATAATCGTAATGAGAAACCCTGCCAGGCCAAAAAAATATATTTTGATGCCAAAAATAATGCCAAATATCCCTTCATTCGGCAATCAAATAGTGTTTGGGGGCCGCTCTGTGCAGTGCTTTTCCGAAACGTGAGTCAACCTCTGTCTGTATTGTTGCCGAGGAAACTCTTGGTAGCGTAGCTCCTTTGAGGAATAGCTCAGTATGTAGCGAGTGTGTGGTCGAGAGAAAGAGAGAGAGAGAGAGCATGTGTGTGACGGTGAGGCTGCAGCTACCAGAACAACCCGCCTACCGTCCCGACAGCTGGCTGAGCAGGCAGAGAGTGGAAGAGTTTCTGCCGAAAACAAGCAGCGAGACCCAGGGGAGACATAAGAGCAGCTGCTCGCTAACAGCTACGTGTGTTTACAGCAGAGAGCAGGAAGGAGGACTGGTGTCTCTGCTGCTCTGTGCTGAGACTCTGCTGCTGCTGCAGACTCACGGAGCAGACACTTTCACTTTATAACTGTAGCGTCCGTCTTCTTGATAACACGCTTAATACTTTACAAATTGGATTTTTTAAAATTTAATGAACATGGGCGCTGATACATGAAAATGAAGTAACTGGGTTCTATTTCTATTTTAAAAACAGCAAAATAACAGTGGGGGTGGTGGGCAAGTGTAATCAGTGTATGCCCAAACACCATCTATCACCGCTAACCCCTTTACACACGGCAACAGGTTTTGCTCAGCAGGGCTGAGCAATAAAGACCGAAAATCATATCTCAATATTTTTAAGCTGAATGGCGATACACTATATATATATATATATATATATATATATATATATATATATATCGGTATTTTCTACGAAGTGAGCTAAATGTTCAGTTGTAAGTCAAAGCCACATGAGATGTCACAAGTACTTTTATTAAAACAGACTTTGATCAAAATAAGACAGGGTTTCCTTCCCTGTTTGAAAATATACAGCTGAAAATGAAATCATGAAAATGACAAATGATATAAAATAAATAGCCTATATTAAATAAAAATGGGCTTATCTCTGAGAATGCTCCTTCAGTTGTTTTGAACAACAATAACAGACTGATTAAAATAAAGTACAATTACATGTTTTGCTTAACAAAATACACAGCTGTGCAAATAATTAAAATGTAAACAGAACAAATATAACAACAGGTAGACAGTTCTTTACTCCTATGTAGTGCTGTACATCTCTTACAGGTTTTGTGAAAGGAAAACTAGCCTCGGGCTTCAGGGAGGCCCTGTGGCAGCTTACAGTGTTACCACTGCAACTGAAAACCCTTTTGGAGGGGGAACTGGTGGCTGGTACGCAAAGATACTTTGCCAGGTGGCTCAGTGCTGGAAAGACAATTTCATGTTCCTTCCACCATTTGAGAGGATCTGTATCACTCTCTACACTGACTGCAAGCAACTTGAAAGTTCATTTTCAGGTGCCTCCCTCTGTGTCAGTGTGGTGCTGGTGGCTGTGCTCTGCTTGAAGAAGCTAGAAGAAGCCAGTGACTTCTTCTTAGCTGCTGGTGGCACTGCTGCTTCTTGGTCTGTAGACTCCGGCACAGCTGGGTCAGGCTGACAGCTGCCCTGATCAGCCAGCAGAGACTCCACCTCCAAGACAGCTTTGTGTTTCAATGCATCGACCTTTTCACTTGGGATGTATTTGGCCCTGAACCGTGGATCACCAGTCATGCCATGTCCATCAGGTCACTAGCGGCTGGGTTGGCATACTTGGTGTTGAGGTAATCCACAGTGCAGGTCTTGATCGACTTGCACAGCTCGCTATCGCCCTCTTCATATGCCAGGAGACTTGTGTTGAAAAGGTGTAGCACGGGTCTGTCATATGAGAAGGTGACATACTCATCACCTGACAGAGCATCGGTGAGATCCTGAAGGGGTTTCAGAGCCTTCTGGACCACCTCCAGGACCTTTTATGTACTTGAATTCATCCCTGGTATCTTTGATGATATGTCTTTACTGCAAGTTTATGGAAATAACTGTCAATACCAGTAGTGGCAGCTGTACTGCATTACTGATGCTTCCCCATGTCATCGGGCATACTCCTATCAGTGGTTCTCACTGTCAGCAATTGTTTTGCTGATCATGATAGGCCTGGCATCTTTTTTTCTTTTTTTTCCCCCCCAAATCAATTCCTTAAACATTGCACTCACCAATGGCCAAATGAAGTCGGTGACCAAAGCACTGCATCCTCAGCCACTTCTTCAGCTGCAGTTTCTGGCAGTGCTTCTCTTGGAAAGTAGTTGTGACTGTGCAACTGGTATCTGGGGTCAATGGTTTTCAGCAGTTTTTTAAAGCCTTCTTGTTCCACTGTTGTAACAGGGACCATATCTTTAGCAAAGTAGTAGGCCACTGCCTTATATGCCGTTATATCGCACTACTTGCCACTTTTCTTTTCATAAGGCACACCATGGGTAAATGAAGCTTGCAATGTGCTTTGTTTCGGAGCAGAAGGCTGTGACGGCTTCGTGGCCGGGGTTGCAGCAGCACAAAGTTCAACACAGTCTTCGTACTGCAGTTTATGGCACTGTTATAAATGGTGGAAGAGATTTGAAGTGCTCCCAATTTTGAATGCAACCTGTTTATGGCATTACAGATGACATGATTCTGATGCTCATCTAGTCTTTTAAAATCCGAACCATCTCCAAATAATTGAAGCATTGTTTTTCTTTTTACAAACCAGGTCTTCTTCGGCAGTGTGGACCAGCGCTGTGTCTCCCATGTTGATGAGAACTTGTGTGCGAGTGGGGGAGGGGGTAGAACTGAGAGTGTGAGAGAGGAGAGATGCAAACACTGGCATGGCATTACGGAAGAAACGGGTTGTGTATTTTAACGCAACATCAAACTATATCGAGATAAATAGTATTGTCTCATGCTATATCTTATTTGTAAATATGTTCTATGAAATATATCCCTACCGTACAAAGTCGATATACCACCCAGCCTTAGTCAGGTTTTGTGTGTGTGAGTAAATGTTTGGGTTAACTCTGGTTAATCTGTTTGTATGTTTCAGGTTTTAATGTGGAGACGGTGGAATATAAGAACATCTGTTTCACAGTTTGGGACGTCGGCGGCCAGGACAAGATCAGACCTCTGTGGAGACATTACTTCCAAAACACACAGGTACACAACATACAACACACAACATTAGTTGTATGTTCCCTCCAGGACTACACTGCAGTTTTTTGTAATTCTTGCAGCCAAAAATGTTTGATTCTGCAGCAGCTTTTCTCAAAAATTTTGATACAATTTGATTGAGATTTGTCCTGAATCCTGAATGCTGCGATGACGTCAGTTACCACCACACCAAACGCCACGATTGGTCCAAATCACAAGCGTCTGTTGATTTGGACATTTCATATGGAAAAGTTGCGAAAATTTAGCAAAATTGCAGCTCTTGCAAATATTACAGATATTTCTTGAATTTTTGTTAATTATTGCAATCACAAAATTGCAATTTCCTGGAGGGAGTGTACAACACACAACATACAATAAACAGGTACGACGTGATGTTTCATAAGTGTTGTTTTTAAATAAAGTTTAGGAAAAAAACACCCATTCATCTTCAGTTGGACACAGATTTAATTTTTGTCATCAATACTATTATTATTATTTATTACTATTATTGTTATTAAAAGTGTCACAGTGAGATGGTTGTTACAGTCTGAAGGCTTCACACAATGTTTACACACCAAGTGTTTTAGCTGCATTTTTGTCAGATGGAACAGATTCTTCAACAGGCTGCAACAGCTCAGACTGAACATATGAACACTGTACCTGAATGCATCGTGTGTGCGTGTGACCTCTGACCTTTGCAGGGTCTAATCTTCGTGGTGGACAGTAACGACAGAGAGAGAGTCGCAGAGTCTGCAGAGGAACTCTCCAAGATGGTGAGTCGCACCTGAACATCTCAGCTGGTCCTCTTTCTACATTATATATATATATATAAATTATTATACACTAAAGACACAAAATATCTCATCTGATCTTTATTCATCACTTGTTGTGAGGTTAGACTCCATCATAATGTTTTAATATCTGCAATTATTATCAGAAGCTCCATATTGTTCTGTCAGAGATTCATTTACGTCTGTCATTGTCACATGACTGTATCAGTGGCACTGTCCTCTGTTTGACAGTGCTCACACAATCCTGAGGGATGTTTGTTTCACACCTCACACTACTAGCCTACTCAATTCTTGACTGGCCAATGGCGTGTGCCAATATTCTCCGATGCGTGCAAGGGGAGGGGCTATGCTGTGTGCCAGAGAACGAGAAGATAATTTATGATACAACAATCGAAAAAAATTATTGAAACATTTTTTTATTTTATTAGTTTTTTATTTCTTTTATATTTCTTTTTTCTTTTTTTACCACTAGCCCATTCGGGAGAGTTGCTAGATTTACCAGCCCGACGTGGCATTTTACTAGCCCTGGGCAATCAGGCAAGCCTTATATGTTGAACCATGCTCTGTCTGCAGATCCAGGAGGATGAGCTGAAGGAGGCAGTGCTTCTGGTTTTCGCCAACAAACAGGATCTTCCCAATGCCATGGGGGTCAGTGAACTCACCGACAAACTGGGTCTGCACAGCCTGCGCAGCAGAACTGTACGTATGAATATAGGATATAATATAATCAATACATCAGTAATCAATACATCTATTGGCTGCTGATGATGTCATAAGGATAAAATGATCCAACAGGAAGTGTTCAGACACACCACACTCCTATCTTGAAATACAGCCAACATGAGTAGGGTTAACGGCTTGTATGATTGGCTGAGTGTTGATTATGTGGTCATTGACAGGAGCTACCACTGTGTTTACAAAGGAAGTGTTGAGTTGTATCAGCAGCATTTACCAGATTAAGAGATAATGCAAATAATCTCTAAACTGTGGAGCGGAACATGGAGCCTTATATGGGCATTTTAGGGGCGTGGATTATGCTAATGACCACATGTCAAGAGTGCGCACCTCCTCATGAACAGGTGGCGTTCACTGAAACGAGCGATTTATGACAAGTTCAGGCAGAGTTTCACCTGTCTGATCATTCTCGCCTGTCTCTCACTCTCTGATCATTCTCACCTGTCTCTCACTCTCTGATCATTCTCACCTGTCTCTCGCTCTCTGATCGATGTCTCGCCTGTCTCTCACTCTCTGATCATTCTCACCTGTCTCTCGCTCTCTGATCATTCTCACCTGTCTCTCACTCTCTGATCATTCTCACCTGTCTCTCGCTATCTGATCGATGTCTCGCCTGTCTCTCACTCTCTGATCATTCTCACCTGTCTCTCACTCTCTGATCGATGTCTCGCCTGTCTCTCGCTCTCTGATCGATGTCTCGCCTGTCTCTCGCTCTCTGATCGATGTCTCGCCTGTCTCTCGCTCTCTGATCATTCTCACCTGTCTCTCGCTCTCTGATCATTCTCGCCTGTCTCTCGCTCTCTGATCATTCTCACCTGTCTCTCACTCTCTGATCATTCTCACCTGTCTCTCACTCTCTGATGGTTGTCTCGCCTGTCTCTCGCTCTCTGATCGATGTCTCGCCTGTCTCTCGCTCTCTGATGGTTGTCTCGCCTGTCTCTCGCTCTCTGATGGTTGTCTCGCCTGTCTCTCGCTCTCTGATGGTTGTCTCGCCTGTCTCTCGCTCTCTGATCGATGTCTCGCCTGTCTCTCGCTCTCTGATCGATGTCTCGCCTGTCTCGCTCTCTGAGCGATGTCTCGCCTGTCTCGCTCTCTGATGGTTGTCTCGCCTGTCTCTCGCTCTCTGATCGATGTCTCGCCTGTCTCTCGCTCTCTGATCGATGTCTCGCCTGTCTCTCGCTCTCTGAGCGATGTCTCGCCTGTCTCGCTCTCTGATGGTTGTCTCGCCTGTCTCTCGCTCTCTGATCGATGTCTCGCCTGTCTCTCGCTCTCTGATCGATGTCTTGCCTGTCTCTCGCTCTCTGATCGATGTCTCGCCTGTCTCTCGCTCTCTGATCGATGTCTCGCCTGTCTCTCGCTCTCTGATCGATGTCTCACCTGTCTGTCCACAGTGGCACGTCCAGGCCACCTGTGCCACTCAGGGTACTGGTCTGTATGAGGGTCTGGATTGGCTGTCCAATGAGCTGTCGAAACGTTAGAGCAGCTGGCAGGAAGCAGCAGCAGCGACTGATGTCATCAACTGATGTCACCGTGTACAGACTGATGAGGAAGAAGAGGAGGTGGAGGAGGAGGAAAAAGAAGAGGAGGAGGAGCGTTTCAGGACTGTTTGTTTTTTTTTGTTTTTTTTGTTTTTTTTAAATTATAAATGTGTCGTCTCGGACTTTCCCATCATCCTCTTCTTCTTCTGGTCTTCCTCCTGTTGTCTCTGCAGATGTTTGTTAGATCTGTTTTTTCTTTTAATCCGCATGTTTTAACTCAGAATCATGTGACAGGTTGTAATGGATGAGAGGGGTGGGGCTAAAAGCAGGTGTCAGTCACCTGTGGGCCAGGGGGAAGGGCCAACAGCAGGTGTCAGTCACCTGTGGGTCAGGGGGCAGGGTTAATGACAGGTGGCAGTTACCTGTAGTTGGTGGGAGGGGTTTGTGTCAGGTGACCTGTCATGTGATGACTCATTCCATGGAGCAGAACCTGAAGGCCTCGTCATTCCGTAACAATGTGAAGAAGAAGCAGCAGAGAGACAATGATGATGCAATAAAGGTTTTTTTCTTCTCAATGTTTCCTGTTTTTATGTTTTGCTCAAATTACTGTTGTGATTGTTTTTCTACAAACTGTCAGTCAGAAATGTTAAACTGGAGACGCACTAATACGTTCTGTTGTGAGGTATGAAAGAAGTCTCATATTAAAAAAAAATACATTTATATCGAACATTCCCTTTATCATACCAAATGAATACATTTCAACATAAGAAAATGTTTTCACTGTAAGATGTTAAATAAGAGTGCCCCGGTAGCAAGTGGTTACTGCACGTCACATAAGTGCACCATTGCAGGTTTGATTCCAGCCAGAGACCTCTGTTTAATGTCATACTACCATTTCTCTCCCCTTGTTTCCTGTCTACCTCCTCACTGTCCAATAAAGGCACAAATGCCAAAAAATCTTAAAAAACAAAGACATTTGTTTTAATGAGATCCATCAAATATCTTCATGTATTAATGATTTTTGTTGTTACCAAACTACAGCAAAGCTTTTCTTAATATACCAACATATTACTGTTGGCTTATCATGAAACATTTTTACACAAAATCAGCGTATTTCATTTAAAGAAGTTTCTTATTCAAGAAGTTTTGTTATAGTGAGATGTGTAGATTTTGTTTAAAGTTTAGTGAAATAAGATAAAAGTTGTTAAAAGTGAATAATTTGGTATTTTAATAATTTCATGTAATTAACATGAAATGGATCTTATTGCAAAATGTTCTTGTACCAAATAACTATCTGAAATTAATTTCTGTTTAAATTGTTCTGTTGTAACAACAAATCAGCAAATCACTATCTTGTTATGTCAAGAAACTATTTTATAAAACAAAATATTCTGTTCAGTTTCTGTTTTTAATGAGAATATTTTAACAAAATGCTTTTGATGTAATAAGATTTTTAATGTTTTGTTTTTATTACTAAATTCTGTTGTAACAGGTAACTTTTAAAACTTCATCCTGTTACATCACAAAACCTTTTGTTACAAGAAACTTTCTAATAACATCAGATTGAACAAACCAACTCTAACGAGTGATCTGAAAATTTAGTATGTAATTAAAAACATGTCATGATGACATGAAAAATATCTTGCGTGAACATTTTCTCGTTTAACTTAACATGTTTTTTTGGTGGCAGTAGTTTCACTTTATAATCCAATACTTGTTACTTCTCACCAAATTGTGTTTTTAGAAGAGTTATCTTGGTAAAACAACATATCTATTTTTGGTGTCCTCACACTGACAAAGCCCTCCAACTTCTCTGTCATGACCACAACATCAGGGTGTCGGAGGCCGTCATCAAGAAAGCACACAGGGAGTTTCCCCGTCTCCACACTACTACCACTGACTGGAACCTGATCCACAGCATAAACAGAGTGATCACTTCAGAGTGTGCAACACTAAACAATGTCAACATCACCAATCACCCCACTCTGACATATGAACACCTGTATGACCACATCCACCTAGACTGGGATCATGTCTAGATGTTTGCTGAAGACCTGAGGACAAAGGCTAACGGAGAGCCCAACCAACCAGAGCCCAGCAAATTTTACAAAATATACTAAAATAATATTTAAAATTAGAATTTGGACAAAAATATTTGATAATATAATCCAACCAATGGCCCTTTATGGTAGTGAAGTTTGGGGTCCACTCAGTCATCAGGACGACACTAGATGGGACAAACATCCCATAGAGACCCTGCATGCAGAATTCTGTAGGTCCATATTAAACATCCAAAGAAAAACACCAACCAATGCATGCAGGGCAGGTTTAGGCCGTTAGCCACTGATTATTAACATTAAAAGAACAACACTTACATTTTGGTCACATTGAGCCCCCAAGACACACTGAGATTTCAGGCACTACAAACCCAGGAACTGAACCCCCCAAAGAGTCCCTTCTGTCAGCTGGTCCTGAGACTTACTGATCAAATAAAACCCAATACTGCTCAACCTCAGACCAGCACTGCTCTCCAACCACCAATCAGAGTCAACCAAATGATTCAACTAACAAAAGATGCCTATCTGGAACATTGGACCAATCAAACCAAAACTCAGAACAAACTCAATGGCTATCTGACCCTAAACCATGAATATAAACTGGCAGAATATCTCTTTACTGTCAGAGATACAAAGCAGAGACAGATCCTGACCAAATACAGACTGAGTGACCACAGTCAGCCATAGAGACAGGACCACACAACAAGTCACAGCTGCCCACAGAGAAAAGAGTCTGTGGTCACTGCACGACAGCTGAGGTACAGACAGAGATGCACTTCCTCTTAAAATGGGACAAATACAATAATATCAGAGCGGAATACTTTCAGAAGTTTGATTTGTTAATTCCAAACTTTACAAAGCTAGATGACAGTAAAAAGCAGCAGATTCTATTAGGAGAGAAACATGCAGCAAACTGAGCTGCACAATATGTGACTGCATGTCACAAACTGAGGGACTCATAATTAAAACATCACTGAATGTGACAAACAATTATCTTCACATAGTCTGTTGTACATCTGCTTATTTTATCTGTTCCATTATTTACTATTGTGAACGTCATATCGTTGTATTATCTTAATTTAACACTGTTTCTATGTTTTGGCAACATTGTGGCTTTACAGTCCCACCAATGCACTGTACACACACACACACACACACACACACACAAAGATACATACATACACATACAGTTGGGTCTAAAAGTCTGAGACCATTCTCCCACTTTTGGACCACACTGTACATTTGGATGGTTTTGATGTTGATATACTGAATTTTATCTAATATTGTGTTATTACTAATATTACTGTTTTTTGTGTATCATTCAATATTTGGTCAGTTTGTACTTGATACTTTGGCAAAAGTAGTAACTTTCATGCCAAGAAAGCCTTTGAATTGAATTGTAATAAAGTTCACTGGAGGGTTATAAAGTTCACCTGGAGGGTTATAAAGTTCACCTGGAGGGTTATAAAGTTCACCTGGAGGGTTATAAAGTTCACCAGGAGACAGTACAGAACATGTTGGTGATTTAAATGATTTTATTTCGCTCTAGCAGGTTAAATACAAAAATCACACATGATACAAAACACTTTCTGTGAATCAAATACAAGACTTGAACTTCTGCTGCGTCTCTGCTGGACAAACACCTGTTGACCTCTGACCTTCATCATGATCATCATCGCTGCTGCTCATCAGACCACCTGACCTCCACCTCACTTCATGTGTCCGTGTTTAAACACTGATTGGCTCCTGTTGGTTGTTCTGTCGTTTGACCACAAAGACTTTCTGCCCAGAAACTGTCACTGTGTAAACAAAATCCTCCAGAATCACTGAGGAGAGAAACAGACCAGTTTGTGAGTCCAGGTGAGAGCTCACCTGCAGTTTACCTGTGTGTGTGTGTGTGTGTGTGTGTGTGTGTGTTACCTGACATGCGCTTGAAGGGCGGATCAGCTGATCCAGGTAACCTGAAACGACTCGCTGTTCGAACCATCTGCATCATCACACCTGCTGTGTGTTCATCATTCTCCAGCTCACCTGCAGACTAAAGGGGGGAGGGGGTGTTAAATTGACATTGAAATTTGGATGGCAGTTTGTTTGATGATTTTTGGGCCAGGAATCCCAGATTTTGCCTCTCTGGCATGTGTTGTCCTCTGTGACTATACAAACCCAAACACTAAACTCCATTCAAAAGTCATGCACTTTAACATATCTATTAATTTGCTGTGGAATTTGTCTGAAAATATGTTTTAATCGTTAAAAAAGATGGTTATAAATAATCCACTTCAGCAAACTGTAAGATGGAGGGCAATGACAAAATCGTGCAAACATTCTTATATTGACTGAGTTAAACTCTAAGTGGTTTTAAATTTGCTGAATTCACCATTTTTTGTACCAGCAAATGTGTTAAATTGATAGACATTTAAATTGAGTTTTGTTTGGTGTTAATTACCAGAATTAGCCTCTAACCTACCGAAACAAATTAAACTTAAGTTTAAAAAAAATCAAGCAATGTATTGTTTTTTTCAGTATAAATCTATTTTATAAGTTGATTAATAATATTTCTAATCATCATTGAACAAACGTCAAATCAGCATATAAACAACCCAGAAAGCAGAACTAAATTTTCCAGCAGTTTAATTTTATTATACTGAGCGCACATTAACCGGCATCAACCAGTATGTTAAATGGACAGAAATGTGAACGAAGTTTGGTGTGTTGTTCACTCACGGCCAGGACCCCGTCCTCACTGATGACCAGGTACCCCAGCTGGTCCGGGATCCGCTCCAGACCCGCAGTCAGACCCGCAGTCAGACCCGCAGCCGTCTGTAAACACCCGCATGTTCCGGTGAAGCTAACAAGCTAACAGGCTAATCACAGTCACGTACACATTGATAATTTAATGACGTCATAACGATGATTAAAGTCAAACTTAAATATTAAAACCATCAAAACTCACCATTCTTCTTCTGCTGCTGCTGTTTTTACAGTCTATCGGAGCTCAGCTGCACTTCCGTTTTTCTGCGTGACTTTTCACATGACTCGTGAGGCCTTCAGGTGCTGTCGGAAAATCACGTGATTCTTTAGAAATGTATTCAAACATATATTGGAAGTGTCTTGATTTTTTTCACATTTACTTTATTTATTTCATAATCTCATGTATTTCTGTTATGTTTCTCCTCAGTTTCGGCAAACAAGAAGAGTTGTAGTTTTTTTTGTGTTTTTCTGTTAGAGAAACTGAGTTTGACGTGGATTCCCTGAAGGCAGCAGGATACGGCACAAACATGACGTCATCGTTTATATTAAATTTGACACTTTTTGTTTTTGTTTTTCAATATAAATAATAAAATAAGTAAATAATAGATTCATGAAAAAATGTCAGAAATGCAGCACCTGCTCAGCTGTTTAACGGGTCGCTTCCGGTTAGTCGTTATTCTCCCGCCGGGCAGTAGGGCGCGCGCTCACACCTCTAACAGGTGTAATGTAAAGCGGAAGTGTCAGTCAGCTGACTCTCTCACATGATCTGCAGGCGTCTGTCAGAGAAGCCAAGTTTCTATTCTCTCCGTTAATCTCGTTTTTCAGCTCGTGATGGCCGGCCGCGGGAAACTGATCGCCGTTATCGGTGATGAGGACACGTGCACCGGCTTCCTGCTCGGTGGGATCGGCGAACTCAACAAGAACCGGAAACCGAATTTCTTGGTGGTGGAGAAGGATACGAGCATCACGGAGATCGAGGAGACCTTCAAGTAAGAGACACCAAACTCCACTCAAACATTGGCCCGTTTAACGTTCATCTGTCTGACGATTTAACGGAAAATTGCTTCAATCATCAGACATAAATGTCACATCTGCACATAAACATCCCATAATCAGCTGATAACAATTAAAACAAACCCGTTTTAGTGATTTTTCCAAAAGGTGATTTCACAATTTTCCAGTTAAAACCAGAATGTTAAATTGTTAGAAAAGTGAATGGAGTTTGGTGTCTGTCACCGAACCCTCACCAGCCTCCATTTAAAAAAATCAAGCATTTTAACATTCTGTTATCTAAACGTTCTACACTGAAAATGTTTAATAATCACCCACCAGATGTCAGCTCGGTCTATAAATGATCCGTCCAGCAGCAGATATTAATTAAACGCTCACTTTGCCATTTTTGGTTGTCAATCGAAATGTCAAATTGTTAGAAATAAGTGGAGTTTGGTCTGGAGGTTTTTGGGTCTGTAATCTCAGTTTTTGCCTCTCTGGTGCCTCATGTTCCACTGAGACTAAAAGTGAGACGTAACACCAAACTCCATTCAAAAATTAAGTAATTTTAAATTCTACTTATTTAGTAATTCCTCATGAAACGTGATTGAAAGGATTTTTAATCATCGGGGCCAAACATCAGATCGGTTTAGGAATAATTTTCTGAATGCTGAAGTCCTCACATGATTTATTTATTTTATTTCTTCCTAAAATGTCATAACTTGTTCCACTAAGTGCACGATCAATGTGAAAGTTACATTGATAGAAATTTGGTGTTTGGAGTTTGGTGTGGTGTTTTATGCTGTGACTAAACTTGATCTTCTCTTCATCTCTCCAGGAGCTTCTTGGCTCGTAACGACATCGGCATCATCCTGATCAATCAGTTCATCGCCGAGATGATCCGTCACGCCATCGACGCCCACATGCAGTCGATCCCTGCCGTGCTGGAGATCCCGTCCAAAGAGCATCCGTACGACGCGTCCAAGGACTCCATCCTGCGCCGAGCCAAGGGCATGTTCTCCGCCGAGGACTTCCGATAAACTGAACACACACACACACATGCAAACACACACACACTGTAAACGCACACTGTAAGCGTGTGATTAACATGTTTGTCCCTGACGTGACGTCTGGTGGTTGTTGTAGTTTCTCTGTACAGTGATGTTTGATGATCCATCAATAACTGAACGTATTGATTTCTAATCGATTGTTTCTTTCTCACATGATGTTTGTTGTGTTTTTCTTTTTGTTTCTGCTTTTTGAAAACAAAGTTGAGTTCATTTAGTTTTTCAGGAAGTGGAAGAAGTTGTTCATGTCATGTGACTAACCTTTAGACAAGATAAAAATATAAAGTTTTCCTTCCTGTCAGATGTCATGATGGAAGAAATGATCTTAAACTCTTTCTGTTTGTTTGTTTCAGATGTTTTAACTTATCAGATGATGAAATAAAATAAATGTTGTTGTGAGATTCGGTTTTATTTATTATATCTGATGTAAAACATTTTTCCTTTGAAACCTTAAAGTTTAATCAGTGATCTGACTGTGTGCCGATGACATCATGTGATCATCTTATCTGAGCTCACAAGTCGTCGTCATGGCAACAGATGACCAAACAAACAAATAGTCAAGGTTCCGAAGTCATGAATATGAAATATATTACACAAACTGCAGAAAACATTTAACTTCACTTTAACACCCGGACGTACCTGCAGGATTTATGACATCTAGCTAGTTTGGAGCCAATCATGGTCCAGTATGCAACTTACACAGGTGTGATGTGGAAACTTGAAGCCTCCAATGCACAAACACTGAAATGACTTTACAGTGAAGGAGGAGAGATCAACAATATTTACAGACTCACAGATTCTGTAGTTTGAGGAGAAGATGTTTCTAATTATTATTAAACGCAGACTGTTTTATACGTTTTAAAACAGGAGAAGATGTTTAACACACATGTAGAGATAAAGTTTGAATAAATAAACTCATCCTCTGAGTTTCTCATGAACCTGCTGACAGCTGAGCTGATAAATATTGAAACAACACTGAAGAACATCATCAGTCACCGTGCAGACAGCGCCGACCTTCAGCCAACCTTCAGCCGACGGCAGGAGGCGGCGCTGACGTGTGAACACTGAGCTCAGATCAGCTGACAGATGCAGAGTCGAGTATAAAAGCGAAGAGTCGGCTTCAGTCTGAACCTCAGCGCTCCTCTCTGTCACCATGACGACTGTGTTTCTGATGATGATGATGATGGTGATCTCTGCTTCTGCTCTTCCTCTTCCTCCTGCACTCATCCTCTCCAGGTGAGATCTAATCACAGGTGAAACTGACAATAAAACTCTTTCTTTGTTTTTCTGATGATTTTTCTGTTTGTAGAGAAGTCGATGAGGTGACTCGTCACCTGCAGAACGCCACCACGTGAGTCTGACACTAAACAAACTAACTCAGCTCATTATTATAACCTACATATGTAGTAATTATAACAAGTTTTTAATGTCACATGATATCTTATCTGAGCTCAGACGTTCAACTATATTTAACAAACCAAAGAAACTTAGAAACGAGATTAAAAAATGTTGAAACTATAGAAATAAAAAGTAATAATATATTTATATGAATCTTATGTTATTATGACACAGTTATAAGAAAAAATCTTATTGTTAGGATACAGTTATAGAAAAATGTAACTATTATATTAGAATCAGAACTGTTGCATGTTGTGACATTCATGAGAAATAAACCAGAATTAAATATACACAGTTTGTCTCATATAGTATGTGGGATATAAACATGACGCAATATGTATAAATATACCAGGCTTTAGGTGTTAGGTGACATGTTTAATCATGTGATCAGAGGCTCATTTCACAGACTGATTAGATTACAGAGAGCTCACGTTTTTTCTGTTTTATCTGCAGACCTGGGTTTCACCAGAATGTCAACAACTTCACACGGTGAGTTCAGACATTCAGACACAGCTGCACATAAACACATAACACACATGTAAACATGTAAACACGTCTGCAATGTCATTTACATCTCAGCTTTATATGTTTAGTAACATTTAGTTATTTGGTAAAATTACATACAGAACTTCATTAGAAAAGTCCAAAGAAATTCTTTTATAAAACAGTTCTGCAGTTCTGAGAGAGAAGAACATTTAAAGAAAATAAATGAGTTGAGATAAATTATAAATACTTTATTTATGTAACGTAGTTTAATATTTTTCTTCAGCTCAAACAACACAGGAAATGACACTGTTTCTCCAGTCATGTTTGTGTTTTCCAGCCTTCTTCTTCCACAGCATAAACCGTGAGTCTCTGCACACATGAAAACATTACATACTTACTTACCTGTTCATATACTTACCTGTACAGAGACACACCTGTTTATATATTTACCTGTACAGAGACACACCTGTTTATATATTTACCTGTACAGAGATGTACTTGTTTATATATTTACCTGTACAGAGACACACCTGTTTATATATTTACCTGTACAGAGATGTACTTGTTTATATATTTACCTGTACAGAGACACACCTGTTTATATATTTACCTGTACAGAGATGTACCTGTTTACCTGTACAGAGACGTACGTGTTTATATATTTACCTGTACAGAGACACACCTGTTTATATATTTACCTGTACAGAGATGTACTTGTTTATATATTTACCTGTACAGAGACACACCTGTTTATATATTTACCTGTACAGAGATGTACCTGTTTACCTGTACAGAGACGTACGTGTTTATATATTTACCTGTACAGAGACACACCTATTTATATATTTACCTGTACAGAGATGTACTTGCTTATATATTTACCTGTACAGAGATGTACCTGTTTACCTGTACAGAGACGTACGTGTTTATATATTTACCTGTACAGAGGCACACCTGTTTATATATTTACCTGTACAGAGATGTACCTGTTTACCTGTACAGAGACGTACGTGTTTATATATTTACCTGTGCAGAGACACACCTGTTTATATATTTACCTGTACAGAGACGTATGTGTTTATATATTTACCTGTACAGAGACACACCTGTTTATATATTTACCTATACAGAGACACACCTGTTTATATATTTACCTGTACAGAGACGTACCTGTTTATATATTTACCTGTACAGAGACGTACTTGTTTATATATTTACCTGTACAGAGACGTACTTGTTTATATATTTACCTGTACAGAGACATACCTGTTTACCTGTACAGAGACGTACCTGTTTATATATTTACCTGTACAGAGACGTACCTGTTTATATATTTACCTGTACAGAGATGTACTTGTTTATATATTTACCTGTACAGCGACGTACCTGTTTATATATTTACCTGTACAGAGATGTACCTGTTTACCTGTACAGAGACGTACGTGTTTATATATTTACCTGTACAGAGACGTACTTGTTTGTATATTTACCTGTACAGAGATGTACGTGTTTATATATTTACCTGTACAGAGATGTACCTGTTTACCTGTACAGAGACGTACGTGTTTATATATTTACCTGTACAGAGACACACCTGTTTATATATTTACCTGTACAGAGATGTACTGGTTTACCTGTTTATATATATTTACCTGTACAGAGACGTACCTGTTTATATACTTACCTGTACAGAGACGTACTTGTTAATATATTTACCTGTACAGAGATGTACATGTTTATATATTTACCTGTACAGAGATGTACCTGTTTATATATTTACTTGTACAGAGACGTATCTGTTTATATATTTACTTGTACAGAGACGTACCTGTTTATATATTTACTTGTACAGAAACGTACCTGTTTATATATTTACCTGTACAGAGACGTACCTGTTTATATATTTACCTGTACAGAGACGTACTTGTTTACCTGTACAGAGACGTACCTGTTTATATATTTACCTGTACAGAGACGTACTTGTTTACCTGTACAGAGACGTACCTGTTTATATATTTACCTGTACAGAGACGTACCTGTTTATATATTTACCTGTACAGAGATGTACCTGTTTACCTGTACAGAGACGTACGTGTTTATATATTTACCTGTACAGAGACACACCTGTTTATATATTTACCTGTACAGAGACGTATGTGTTTATATATTTACCTGTACAGAGATGTACCTGTTTATATATTTACCTGTACAGAGACGTACCTGTTTATATATTTACCTGTACAGAGATGTACCTGTTTATATATTTACCTGTACAGATACATACCTGTTTATATATTTACTTGTACAGAGATGTACCTGTTTATATATTTACCTGTACAGAGATGTACCTGTTTATATATTGACCTGTACAGATACGTACCTGTTTATATATTTACCTGTACAGAGACGTACCTGTTTATATATTTACCTGTACAGATACGTACTTGTTTATATATTTACCTGTACAGGGACGTACCTGTTCAGGTAAATCTCTGTACAGGTGTGAAACTGAAACGGGATCTGAGTGAAAGCAGTTTTTTCTCTCTGTATGTTTCAGGGAAACGTATCTGGAGTACGTATCACTGCAGCACTTTATATCTTGACCTCTGACCTCTGTGTGAAATCTGATTGGCTGAGTGGCGTGTCGGTGGCCAGAGCTACAGAATCTCTGTGGTTTTTGTCTTTTTTATTTCCAGATGATTCTCTTTCCTGTGCTGTTGAGACAGCTGTTTATACATCCACGTGTTTATTTCGTGTTTTACCCTGCATACATTTTAATTATAGATCTATAGATTTATACATGAAATTATACGGTATACAGTACATCCCATTATATATATCACATTATATACATCACACTATACATCACATTATACATCACATTATATACATCACATTATACATCACATTATATACATCACACTATACATCACATTATACATCACATTATATACATCACATTATACATCACATTATATACATCACACTACACATCATATTATACATCACATTATATACATCACACTATACATCACATTATATATATCACACTATACATCACATTATACATCACATTATATACATCACACTATACATCACATAATACATCACATTATATATCACATTATATACATCACACTATACATCACACTATACATCACATTATACATCACACTATACATCACGCTATACATCACATTATACATCACATTATATACATCACACTATACATCATATTATATACATCACATTATACATCACACTATACATCACATTATATACATCACACTATACATCACATTATACATCACATTATATACATCACACTATACATCACATTATACATCACACTATACATCACATTATACATCACACTATACATCACATTATACATCACATTATATACATCACACTATACATCACATTATACATCACATTATATACATCACACTATACATCACATTATACATCACATTATATACATCACACTATACATCACATTATACATCACATTAAATACATCACACTATACATCACATTATACATCACACTATACATCACATTATACATCACACTATACATCACATTATACATCACACTATACATCACATTATACATCACATTATATACATCACACTATACATCACATTATACATCACATTATATACATCACACTATCCATCACATTATATACATCAGACTATACATCACATTATATACATCACACTATACATCACATAATACATCACATTATATACATCACACTATACATCACATTATATACATCACACTATACATCACACTATACATCTCATTATACATCACATTATATACATCACACTATACATCACATTATACATCACATTATATACATCACACTATACATCACATTATATACATCACACTATACATCACATTATACATCACACTATACATCACATTATACATCACATTATATACATCACACTATACATCACATTATACATCACATTATATACATCACACTATACATCACATTATACATCACATTATATACATCACACTATACATCACATTATACATCACATTATATACATCACACTATACATCACATAATACATCACATTATACATCACATTATATACATCACACTATACATCACATTATACATCACATTATATACATCACACTATACATCACATTATACACATCACACTATACATCACATTATACATCACACTATACATCACATTATACATCACATTATATACATCACACTATACATCACATAATACATCACATTATACATCACATTATATACATCACACTATACATCACATTATACATCACATTATATACATCACACTATACATCACATAATACATCACATTATATATCACATTATATACATCACACTATACATCACATTATACATCACATTATACATCACACTATACATCACATTATACATCACATTATATACATCACACTATACATCACATTATACATCACATTATATACATCACACTATACATCACATTATATACATCACATTATTCTGCTTTGATATTTGGTCTTTAGCTCCTCTGCAGTGATGAAATCATCTTTAACTAAAGATTGTCTTCTAAAAATTGTAATTTTCAAAATGATTCTTTCATATTAATGCTTCTGAGGAGTTTTTATTTATTTCTAATTTATTTAGATGATTTATTTATTTATTTTTTGTTTTGTTTTGTCGTCCTTCAAGTAGTTAAACTGTAAAGATTTGTCACTCAAGTTTAACTTCCCCAAAGCTGTTCAGACAACAAGGAGATGACCTCATCTACAGTCCTCCTCCTCACCTTCAGCGACTTACCGTCTCACCTGTCGTCTCCTCCCTTAGGCAGTTCTATGGCACACGCTGCTTCCTCCCCACCTGTCAGACAGAAAACCTTGCCTCCAGCCTGCAGACTGGGAACAAGAAGGCTGGCAGCGCCACCACCGACCCGTTCGGCAATGGAAAGAAATGATCATCTTCTTCATTATCATAATCACCATCATCATCACACCTGTAGCAGAATGTTTTTATCTCCACCTGTTCACTGTTTATTGTCACATGACTTCATCTTCTGAACATTTTCAAACGTTTTATCCAAACAACTTGTCATGTTTTGTCATTGTAAAGATTTTTAGAGTCAACAGGAAGTCTTATTTTTAACAAGAAAAAAAAATGAGTCAGAAAGAAAAAAAGAAAAAAGAATATTGTTTTATGTAGCAGAAGTCTTCTGTTACTGGTTTCTCACAGCTTGTCATCATAGAAACACCAGAGTGTCCTGTGTAGCATCACTGGACTAAAGGTTTCATCTGGTGACAGGAAGCAAAACACTCTGTTGTTTTTGTTTGTTTCCAGCTGTTTTTCATTTGATCTCAGTATTAACTTGTTCAGCTGTCACCATGTTTAGATGCACAAATTTAGATCCCGATTATTCTTTATCATCAGACCTGATTCGCTACAAATCTGACAACAGGTGGCGCTGTCACATAGTTCTGAATATATCATTATAGTATTTTACCTCCAGCTCATTAACACATTAACAAGTAGTAAATACTACAATACCCATGAGCATCAGTTGCTGTTTCTATGGAGCCATAGGTGTGAATCGGACTTTAAAACTGTTGCCATGGTTACTGTAATGACTACAAAGTGGTCCAGAATTAGAAAGTGAAGTGATTTAAACGTCTGAATGGTTGATGAAGTTTTGGCTCAATGGCAGAACATGAAGCTCTGTGATTGGATGTTTGTCAGTGAAATGCATCTTGGGAGTTGTAGTTGACTTCAGGTTTTGTGTTCACAGACTTTCTTTTGTTCTGATGACTCAGCCAGGAAAGTTTCATGTTGATCACAAACTGAACTGATATAAGTCGTCACACTTCACAGTCAAGTCCTGTCAGTTTTATTTGTATAATCACAAATGTTCCTCTGGGGGCTTTACAGTCTGTACATCCTCTGTCCTCAGACCCTCCATTCCTTCTTCTGTCCTCTTGTGAATCATCATATGACCCCTTCAGGGCTCCTGGGCCTCATGTTGGGAACCACTGTGTTCAAACTCTGAAAGATTTGTAAGTTTCTGGTGTTTGTAGGAATCTGTTAATAAAAACATTTATTAAACTGACTCCTGGAATCCATCAATTACATATAAAGTGAATAAATTAATTAAAAGCTCATTCAGATCAATTAACATGAATTAAAAACTGACAGAACTCAGAGATCAGAGGTCACACAGGTCAGAGGTCACAGTGAGTTGAAAGAATAAAAACCTGTTTTAATGTCTCAGCAGGTTGACGGAGAGTCTGAAGCTCCAAAACACAACTGACGACTCCACAAACAGGTCAGTTTGTCTCAAATCAAGTGTATATATATAACATTTAGTGGCAGTAAAAGACAAATATTCAGACTTTCAGTTTGTTTGTTCTGCAGGAAGGAGCCTCTTTTCCCTGCACCTGTGTCTCCAGGGTGAGTTCATAAAAGATCATTAACATCACTTCATAACAAATATTTAATATATTTGTATATTATATATTTATATATATTTTGTATATTTTTACATTTGTTCTATTAAAAGAAATCTGTTAATGTTTTTATTATTTTTTAAAACTATTTATTTGGTTTTGTTTCTTGATTTAAAATGATTAAATGTTTCTTTAATCATTTTAAAGAGAGAATTTCTGTGTAACATTTAAGCAACAAAGTCAAAAAAATATTCATGTATCATTAATCAATAATTTCATCAACAGGACTTTGATCAGATTGCAACAAAACTACTCACCCGACTCTTTCATTTTAAAAGTTTTCTTTTGATTGTTTACTTGTTTATTTATTTACCTTCTGCTCAGCTCTGCATCGCTCCATTTATTTTGTCTCCTTAAATTTCTTTTTTTTTCCAAAATGTGTTTTTCATTTTAATTTTGTTTCTGTTTCATGCTGTTGTATAAATTGATCATAACTGATCAATAAATTGATTGATGTATTGATCTCTCAGGGTGGTGGGTTACGCAGCTCCTGCCGCCTGTCAGCTCAGTATTTGTGCTCTGATGAATCTCGGTCAGGATCTTCAGTCTGGAGGTGACGAACGAGCCGGACGAACGTCTTCAGATCCGTTCGGACACGGGAAGTGATGTCAGAGGACACGCCCTCTTCTAACCAACCAATGAGAGGCAGGCGTTCAGTCAGTCTTTGTGTAGTTTTAAAACTTTATTCAGTGTCACTGCTCAAAAACTGTTGATGAATAAAGTGAGATTTAGGTGAAAGCTCTGGAGTTTGTGTTGTGATATTAAGTTCAGGTAAAGATTCATTTTATTCACTTCAGGTGATAAAAGGATCAAAACTGTTGCCATGGTAACAGTGAAGCAGAGGGGTATTATATGAATCCCTGCTCAGTAACTATGGCAACTTATACCACAGAACTAGCCTGCTCCATAGCAGGCTAACTGTCAAGCTCAATTTAACTGTCAAAGAATGTCAGACGGGCAGAAACAAAACAGAAGAACTGTGAGGGACCTTTACAAAAATACCACGTTCAGTTAATCCCCATTTCATTCATAGTCACCTTTGTTTTGGAGTTAACCTTTTATTTAAAAGCTTACCATTAATAATGTAAGAAATATGTGTGCCAATGATGTTTTTAAGTTATTTATTTATTTAGTTATTCACCATTTTGTTCAAGCTGTGAAGACAAAAAGAAAATTAAATAAAGTCCAAACCATGACCTTCTGCTGTGTTTAAATGTATACAGTGGAAACTGCTTATAGTGATCACGGTAACAATGATCAGCTGCTTATATGGATCAAACAGATCAGGAAAGAATTCCTGTGCAACATTCATGCTGTTTAAATAATCCGGCTATAGTAATCAAGTAGTCCACTTACAGTGTTCATTTTGGGTCTCTTCATACATGACAACATATGGAAAAACATTAAAAAATAAGAGTAATTCTATTTTTTGTACTTTATTCCCATTAAAGGCGGGGAAAAGAACAAGATAAACAAGATAAACACAATAAACATGATAGGCATGATAAACACAATAAACACAACAAACAAAATAACCACAATAAAACACAATTAACACGATAAACACGATAAACACAATAAAGAATAAACACAACAAACGCTATGAACACTATGAAACAATAAAAACAATAAACAATAAACAAAAAAACTATAAACACAATAAACAATAAAGACAACAAACACAATAACCACAATAAAACACAATAGACACAATAAACATGATAAACGTGATAAACGTGATAAACAAACATGATAAACATAATAAACACAATAAACATGATAAACATGATAAACATAATAAACACAATAAACATGATGAACGCAATCCACAGTTTGACCCTTATCCATGATGAATTTAAAGGGACAGTGTTTAGTGGTTTCTAGCTAAGATTTGGTGGCATCTAGTGGTGAGGTTGCAGATTGCAACCAAATGAATACCGCTCCCCTCACCACATAGCCATATTAAGGGAGAGAGTGCAAGGGAGAGTGGAAAAACAGGGAGAAACTGTAAGGAAAAAGAAGTACATCAAGTGGAATAAGGACAGAATGAAAGGAGCTATCGATGAATATAGACAGCAGCTATGTTTTCTGGCCAGGGCATGGAGTATTCCTAAGTCCACCCTCCAAAGACAAGTGAAAGGTCTCATACAGGGATATCAACACATGGTGGGAAGGAAGACCATTATCTCAGCACAGGATAAGGCCAACCTGGCTGAGTTAATTACAAGTCTAGCAAAGTGAGGATTTCCGATGAGGAGGATGGAAGTTCAGAAGCTAGCAATTCAATTTGCAAAGGTCAATGACTTAAAAGTCTTCTCAGGGAGCAAGGGATGAGCAGGCCACTATTGATTTTAGGGATTCATGCAGAGACACCCCAGTCTTGGCATGAGGAAGCCAGAAGCCCTCTCTGCAGCCCAGCCCACTTGCTTCAATCCAACTGTTGTGGGGCAGTGGTTGAGGTCCCATGAGGATATCATCTTTGAACTCAGCATCCAAGATGTACCGAGCCATTTGTGGAACAAGACAGGATGGCAGGATCATTATGTGTCTACGTGAGTGGTGTCACCAGTAGGATCCCCCTGCTTCAAGGTCATCACAAGTGAGAGAGGAGAGATCATCACCCTACTTGCAAGTCTCAACGCCGCTGGGGAATGTGGTCCACTGAGGGTGATTTTCATGGGGAAGCGGTTGTGCCATGAGTGGTGCTATGGGGCTCCCAACAACACACTGGTCAAAATGCCAAAGAGTGGTTGGATCAATGCAGATGTGTTTCTGGACTGGGGAAGACAATTCATTACTTCCCTACCAAAAGATGACCCCTGTCCACATGTCCTCCTTGATGGGCACAGCTCCCGTGTTTAATTTGGAGTTCTTGGAACTAATGAGAAACCACAATGTGCATGTCGTGTGCTTTCCTGCACACACCACCCACATTCTGCAGCCAGCAGACAGGGCCTTTTTCAGGAGCCTGAAGTACAACTGGAACCCAGAGGGCCATATCTTCACCAGGGAGAATGGTGAGCAGAGGCTGCAGAAGCAGAAGTTTCTTCAAGTGTTTGCAAAGGCATGTAAAAGTGCAGCAACACCTCAGAATGTCCAGGCAGGGTTTAGGGGCAGTGGGATCTATCCTCTGGACCCAATTCACATTGATAGGTCTCTGTTTACTCAAAACCTGACTACTGATAGAAAAGAAGCTCCAGAGATTGACAACACTGTGACTGCAGAGAGGGAGAATGCTGTGACTGAGATGGTGACCCCCAAGCTGGACATCTCTCTGGCCGTTAACCTGGACATGGCAGCAACAGTTGATCTAGTCTAGTTGATATGTTTGCCACCTTCGACTCCATGGTGGCTCCTTCCACATCTATCCAGACTGCTGATATGTTGCCTCCAGATCCCAACAGCATAGGTGAGGTGAAGGCGACCAGTTTTGATGATCTCATCACAGTGCCTACCCTACCCAGTGCCATCACACCTCTACCAGCAAGCCAAAAAGATCCAAGCCTCCAAGGTGCTACCTTACAAGTGAGACGCACTTTGACTATGTTCAAAGCAGAGCCAAGGGGAACGGGAAGGGAAACAACCCCCAAAGAAGCAGAAAACTGAGGAGAATTTGTGCAGCATTTGTGGAAGAAAGTACAGGGACAAAAAAAGAACCAAAGAGAGAAGAGGAGTGGATGTCCTGTGGAGCCTGCAAGAAGTGATACCATCAGACATGCAGGGAGGAAAATAGAGTGATTGATGATGATCAATCATACCTTTGCAAGCCTTTAAATATGAGACTGTGAAAGTTCAAAATCCATGCTCAGACTGAAATAAAAAATGTTTACATGTTGACACTGTTTCAAAAAAATGTTGATGACATTGATGAATACACTGTTGTTTTGTTTTGTAATGTTTTGATGAATTTTTGACAAATGTAGTGAGTTGATGAATAGATATGAATATGCTTCAAAATATTTTGATGAATTAATGGCCAGGTTGATGAATAGGCTAGATGAATGCACCATTTCAAAAAAGAAATCAATGATCGGTTTGATTGACGTTGATGAATTTACGAACTGTTGGTTGATGAACTTATGAATTGATGAAAAGATGATTTAATTCTACAAAATGATATTTTAAATAAATTAAATATTTTTGAAAACCTAATGGATTCTTTAATCACTGTAACACCTTAATCAATAGCCTAGCCTATAGGGCCTAAGCCTATCTGTTGACATAATAATCCATTAAGCTATCATAGCACATCATAATAGGCTAATACATAATATCAAGTAACCTTAGATATATATTGAAGGTTAAGAAAAATAAGAAATCAGTTTAAAATATTCTTTGACATATGTCATTAGGGTTGAAAGCAAGGGTCTAATGAAACTGTTCCAAATTACCAAACATCACTGAAAAATAGTTTTGTGTCAACTACAACAGAATGGTGAGCTATGCTTTGTAAAAATATCATACATACTTAATTTCTTCACATAAAGAAAGTAGACACCTTAAGGAATTCAGAAATGTATCATGTTCGGTCATTTTTTTAATTGATGACAAGAACATGATCACAAGATAGAATCACAAAAACTGTCCTAATATAGCTGAACTCGCTCTGTAAAATCTCATCATGTGACGTTAATGTTTTATATGTAAAATCAAATATAGTTGATGTTTCACATGTGATGAATGAATTGTGTCTTGACATTAAAAACAGTATCAGTGGTTCAGCATCTATTCCTCAGTGACCTTTGACCCTGGTGTGTTGTGTTGTTGTATCGTCTCTCTGCTCGGCTTCATGATGAAGCTGAACACTGAACATGTTAATGAGCTGTCACTTATTAGCATCTGTGAGAGGAAACCTGCTTTTATCTTCATTCATGAGCTGAATGAAGTGATGCTGCTGCTGCACGACCAGCGATTCACACATCTGCAGTCTGTATATATACGCTTTATTATCTTTATTATTACTTATATGTTAGACAAGCATATAAAACTACTTTTATTATTTTATAACAGAAACATATAAAACTGCCTTTATTATTCTGGTGCAGAAATGATTAAAATCAGTTTTACACCAAATGAAACCTGATGGCTTCATTTAAATAATAGAATCTATAATTATACTGCAGACATTAAACATGCTAATGAAACACACACGCACACACACACACACACACACACACACACACACACACACATCAGCTTTTCTGCATTAAACATATTAAACACACCAGACCTTCAGATTTAATCAATGAGCTTCAGAAAATACATTAACAGGAAACATGATGCAGACTGGAACGAGCAAAGATGAATAATTTTAGTTTTTATTCATTTTAAACTAAATATTATTAACACTTTAGTCTCTCAGATATTAAACATTTATTTATCACTAAACTGTTTTCTTTATTACACAAACTTAATCTCTGTCTGGATTTTGTTCAGTTTTTGAAGCAACCAACATCTTTAACTTTACTTTATAAAAACAGAAGAACGGATCTGATCTCAGGTCAGATTCTTCTTCTGCGTTTCACCTGTCTGCAGGCTGATAAAAAGATGTCATAGGTGACATTTGATCAGGAGTGTTTTTCCCCTCAGTGCAGTCTGACAGGCGCTGCTGTGCAGGTTGATACTGTTCAGGTGAATCATCCATCAGGATGAAGAGCAGCAGCAAAAAAAGGTCAGACTGTTGTTTCTCTTTTTATTCTGAAACTTCACACGACAAGTTAAACACAAACAGATGTTAGAGGAGATAAAAGACGTTTTAAATTTAAGATATTTGGGACTGTGACATGAAGACATTTAGATATTAAACACATGCATGAGTCAATCAATAAAACCAGAAATATGAAGAATCAGATTTATATTTGATGTGTTTCTGTTTATAAATCTTATCACTGCAGGAACCTGATTTAATAAATCTTTTTTCAATAAAACAGCAAAGAAAAAGCTGTGAATCACAAGAAGACGAATCTTCACTAAAGCACACATATATACATATTTATAAATATATATACACACACACGTATATATACATATATACATAAACATATTCACCGGCCACTTCATTAGAAACACCAGTGCAATCTAATGCAATCAAATACAACAGCTCTGCCATAAATTCTATATTTACGAAGATTATACATTTTCAGTTTTTGTTGACATTATTAGAAAGGTGATATTTCTGCTTTATATATATAACTTCATTCTGACAGAAACTGACAGCATGATGTAAACTGAAGCTTTTATTAATCTGTTGACAGCATTTATGTTTCAGCTTCACTGTAACAAGAAGTGTCCAGCAAGTAGAAACACCACAGAAAAAGAAGAGAATATGAGGTGAATAAAACAGAGAGAGGAGGGTTTCTACATCACCGCTGACTGTCAGCCAATCACAGAGTAGCTAGAGAGAGAGACCGAGAGAGAGAGAAAGAGAAAGAGAGAGAGAGAGAGAGAGATGCTGAATCTTTTTAGAGACGAAATGGAAAAAGTTTCTGATCATACGAGAACGCAGGACAGAGAGGAAGAAGAAGAAGAGAGGACGTTAAGTTCGAGGCTCTGAGGACCGACTGTAAAACCCTCTGAACACATAAAACTGACCTGATTTAAGGAGGAGAATCAACAGAACCAACAGGACCAACAGAACCAACAGGAACAACAGGACCAACAGAACCAACGGGAACAACAGGACCAACAGGACCAGCAGAACTAAAAGGACCAACGGGACCAACAGGAGGAGGAACAAGAGGAAAACCAAGAGGAAAAGCATAAAAAAGGTTTTGTGATTCTGACTCTTGGACGTCTCGTCACTTTTAAACTGTGAGTTCAGTTTTTGACTTTGTTGTGACAGAACGTCACATTTCTGTTTGATTTCATGGTAAATATAGTTTTTATATTCTTACAGAATGACTTATAGTTTTGCTTTTAAAGAAAGAAAAACTTAATAAGGTATTATCAAAACAATTAGGAAAATGATTATTAATTACATCAATACTTTAATGAATGAATTTGATTTGTGTATTTATAAGAATCACACATGAATCACATTGTGTAAATGTGTGTGAAGCAGCTGTGTGATGTTCAGCTGCCATCTTTACCGACATGTTCTGACAGCAGTGAAGTGATTTTAAAACACAACAAGATAATAAATAAATATTCTCCAGACAGAAACAGTCATGCAGATTAACCGCAGAACATTCATAACATAATATTTTCTACATGTAACACAATGATTAGAAACATGTTTGACACATTCAGAATTAACAATAAATTTTGATCTCAATTTGATCTGTGAGCTTCATCAAATCATCGTCTGGTATTCAGATTTATGATTCTGTCAAGTTGTTTTTTCTAAAACTCTGTTCAGTTATTTTTCATTCTTTCATATAAATTGAATTAATCTCTTCAGTCTGTTTTTTCAGTGTTTGTTTATTTCAGCTGCTGTTTAATGTAAATCTGTGTTTTATGGTGTGTGAGGATGCAGTGAGCTACTGAAACATGTTTCCATCAGTGTCCGTGTTTTATTCCACATCTGCATGTTCAGACCGCTGAGACACAAACACAAAACTAAATCAGACAGCAGATTAAAGAAATATTAAAGAGAACAAAATAAGAGAACAGAGACAGTTAACTAAGGAATTTATGATCTTATCATATTTCTGTTTACATTCAGTAAACTCTCCTTCTTCTTCTTCTCCTTCTTCTTCTCCTACTTCTCCTTCTTCTCCTTCTGCTCCTCCTCCTTCTTCTTATTCTTCTGTGCAGTAGAAACATGATGTCTGTGTGGACAGCTGGTATTTTTAATACTTTATCAATAAAAAGGAGTCTGACAGATTTAATTCACAAACATCAACGTCCTGATATTAACGTGGAGGCACATTCATGTGTAACTAATCAATAACTGATCAGAAGGTGTAAAGACAGATATAAAAACATAAACTGCTTAGAGGCTCTTATTGTGAAAATATCAGGAAGCTGTCACAGCTGTTTATATTTTAATCAGATGATTACAGACCAACAGATGTGCTGATTTATTATTATTTATCTCTGAACTGGTCACAGCTGCATCGTGTGACCTACTGAACACCTGGAGAGCAGCTCCTCTCTGAGGCCCGCCCCCACACAAGACTCACAGCAGCTGCAATTACATGTCAGCCAATCACAGACCAGCACCTGTTCACTGGTCAGTGTCTGTTTACCTGCTGCAAATGTTTCCTTCATGTCATTGTGTGATATCATCAGACAGCAGAGTCACTCGTGTTGAAGAGTAAAATAGGTCATACAAAATATGTTCAACATGTCTGACTCACTTGACCTCAAATTACTAAACCAATAATGTTAGCAGTTAGCATAATTTCACTGTAAACTGCATGAATACTACTTATTCTAAAACACAGGTATGCCAATAGAAACAAAAAAACAAATGATTCAGTTCACTTTATTTTGTCTTTTGGTTCCTAAAACTGTTATTTTTGGAAATTATGCTTGTGATGTTGCACTCACTTCCTGTTTACACATAACTGAAGTGTTTACTAGATTAGACATTTCTCAAGTTTTGGTAAATCACTAGAAACTAGTTAGTAAAAGATTTTACATACAGAGTTAATTTATGATCAGCTGGTGAAACAAAATGACTTGTTAGAAACTCACAGACAAATGACACTATGTTTGAGTGAGTTTGAATAAAAACAATAACTTTAAGTTTCTTCATCAAACCTCCACCAGCCCTGCCCCGCCCCCTCCATCCTCCACCTGTGGACTCATTTGGTCGTCCTCACAGTGACACACTCTGATTAACTCGTATAAATCCTCATAGAGGTAAACATCCTCTGATCAGTTGCCATGGTTTCTGAGGTCAGAGATTCAACATGTCTGCCTCCTCTCATCTGTTATTTTAGAGACGACAGGAAGTGTAGCTCCTCCGCTGTCAGCTAACCTGATTCATAACGTCTTCATTGCCTCCACAAACTAACAAACAGCTTTCAGATGAGACACTTTCTGAGCATCAAACCACCAAACTGTCAAAATCCAACATCTGAATGTTTCACTGAGAAAATATGTTTCAAACATCTGAAAATACATTAAGTCTGTTTTTCTTCATACAGGAAACAAATCTGCACCAATAGAGAGAACATGAAATGATTAAATAAAATAAAAATAAGAATAAGAAGTATTTAGATATTTACTTCAATAATGTAAAAATACTTGACTACAACTAAAAGACCTGCATTCATGCATTTGCATGCATGCACTATGTGTATATGTTTGTGTATCCAGTTGTGTATGGGTTCAAATGTATTTCTATCTTGGCTTATCTAATACCCCTAAACCCCACTCCCATCGCCCTGGTCTCACACAGCACACATACACCACACTACACACACAGACACACATCCATCTACTCACTTACCTGTCATCAGAGATATCATATTCCTTAGTTTATCTTATCCCCCTTTCTTTTTGTTTTACCATCTGTTGTCTCTTTTGACTGTTTATGTATTTATGTACCTCACCTGTTTTGTACTGTTTTGTACCCACTGTTATTCACAATAAAAAAAAGTCCTGCATTCACAGGTCATGAATTTGATAAGACATCCAAAGGCGCAGTAAGGTAAAGGCTAATCACCCTTTGGCATGCTGAGTGCCACAGGAAGAGGGGCAAGGAGAAGGCCCACAAGCGTAGTGCCTCTATTGCAAATCCATTTGGATTTATGAAGAAGCTGCTGGGGCAGAAACGAGTGGTTACCTGTCATGCCCTGAGGAGGGGATCACCTGCCACATCAGCAACACCATGACAGCATGAGGGAGCAAGACCTTGGGCACAGCCCTTATATCCCCTCCGAAGCCAGCACCCTGTTCAACATCAACAAACCCACACTGAACAAGGTCAAGGAGGTCATCAAGTCAGCCAGAACATCCTCAGCCCCAGAAGGTCAGAAGATCTGAAACCTCATCCTTGACTATTACAACAACTTTAGTCTGAGGGTGTCCTCTGGGACTTCAACATCAGCGTGGCATCGGCTAGTATCATCACTTGTTACACATTTTCTGTGTCCCTGTTTGTGCTTGCCATGAATATGCCTGTGAAGTCTGCAGAAGTGGAGTGCAGAGGTCCTCCGGTTCAAATCTGGCACCCATAACCTCCAATCAGAGCATTCATGGACAGCCTAACTGTAACGACAACATTAGTGCCCGAATGGAGGTGGCTCCTTCAAGGACTTCAACGGTTCATTATATTGGCAAGAATGAACTTCAAACTTGCAAAATCTAGGTCTCTGGTCCACAGGAAAGGAATAGTAACTGACCAGTTCCACTTCTCTTTGGGAGACACCCAAATTCCATCTGTGACAGAAAAGCCAGTCAAGAGCCTAGGTAAGATCTTCACCAGTAATCTGAAGCACACAGCAGATTAGCCAGTTCCTGTGCAGGTGGCTGGGCCTGCTGCAGAGCCTAAGCAGCATCGTTCTTTATGGACATAACATCAAGCTGCAGCATTCTTTCAGTCTGGCAGAGGAGTTCAAGGTCACCTGAGCCAGAGAAGTCCTGCTCTACCAAGATTTCACTGACACCAAGGTCTCCTCAGTGGGCATCAAGGACAGAAAAGGAAGGAAGTGGTGCACACATGAGGCAGTTGAGTGGGCTGAGGCAAGGTTGTGCCACAGCATCCTGTGGGCAACTGGTTGGGCTGGGTTCAGGAGCAATTCAGTTCAATTCAAAAGGTCACATGGGCAGAACTCTGGAAGGCGGAACCACATTGATTCAAGTTCTTGGTCCAGTCAGTGTATGATGTCCTCCCAAGCCTTTCCAACCTGTTCAGCTGGGGCCTGGTGGACTCACCTGCTTGCCAACTCTGCCAGAAAAGGGGATCCTTAGAGCACATCCTCAGCTGCTGTCCAAAGGCCTTGGGAGTGGGGCATTATCATTGGCGCCATGACCAAGTTCTGAGGGCAGTAGCAGACTCCTGCACTGGCATCAGCTACAGCAAGCAGCAACACCCAAAAAAGTGCACCATCGCCTTTGTTTGAGCAGGGGAGAAGCCTCAGCCCCAGACAAAGGACCAAGGTGGTCTGCTAAAGTAAGAGACTGGCAGTTCCTGGTCGACCTAGACAACTGAGGTTCCCAGACACCATCATTGCTACCACACTACCACACTACCACACTCAGGCCACACATGGTTCTGATGTACATGGCAACCAAGCAAGTGGTTTTGCTAGAGCTAACAGTCCCCTGGGACAATCAGATGGAGGAGGTGCAAGAAAGGAAGAGAGCCAGGTATGCAGATCTTCGCTCTGATTGAGGAGGGGTGATGTGTGGCATAATGCGCTACCTGGACACAAGTCAGGGCTTGGTGAGGGTGTCTGATGTTAAAACTCGACACACCTGATGACCCCAGGTTTATCACTGATGATGCACCACAAGGTGTATCAAAGAAATATGAATAATGTGAATTATACAGATAATATACAGGTATATAGGTATATATAAATAGATAATGTAAATCTTAACAATGATATCCCATTGGGAGTGAGCTGAATAAAAGATGACACCTTCCTTCACAAACACTCTGATTATTTTCCTCCTCATCAGAGTATGATCCAGCAGCACCTGTCAGGTGACCAGCAGCCATCCATTCAGAGCTGGTGTCATGTCTTTGGTGTCTCATTAAACAGTGTTCTGGGTGCCTGCAGCCTCGTCGTGTAATTGACAGTTAAAATGTGGAGGTGTTGGATGGAGAAACTGTAATGGGAGCTGTTAGCACATCAGCAGGGAAACACTAATTCTGTCAGAGTAAAAGCTCTGATCAAATTATACACCATCATCATCACCATCACCATCACCATCACCATCCTCATCATCATCATCATCACCATCATCATCACTATCATCATCACCATCATCAGCCACAACACCTGTTTGAATCTCACCATTTTCCATCAGGCTCAAAGAGTTCAGCAGGTGTCAGATCAGTAAATACTTGACCTCTCCTACATAGATGGCAGGTTTAGTGTTTCTGGAAGCAGCGCTGCTTCCAGAAACGGAGCTAGTTAACGTTAGCCCTGAGTTTAAAGCCTTTTCACTGACATTTTCTTGGTTCAGTATTGTGTTAAATGCAATTTAGTGTTAATAAGTGTTATTCAGTTATAGTTGTAGATTGTTACTGATGGGGAGATGGTTTGATCATAAACATAGAAGCCAAAGCAGATAATTACTGCTAACAATTTGGTTTGGTGTGAACATTAACATACACATTGTGATGGACATATATGACTGCATGACATCCTTGATGTGGGGAATCTCATACGTTGCAGAAGCAACTGAAACCTTAATTGGATGAACCAAACAACTTTTAACCTTTTAATTTTGGCAAATGTTGACTATTTAGGAACTATAATTTTAATAATTATAGGTAAGGATGCAACCCTGCAGTCACCAGAGCAGTCTCCAATTACTTTAAAGATTCTGTTCAAGAAAATCACTGAATTGACGATAAGTGACAACACCTATAACATGCTCTAAATAGTGATATGTGGACTCATCTCTAAAGACATAAACATCATAATAATAACACATATAACTTGACAGCTGCTGATCACTTCCTGTACACAGCAGCAGATAAATTGAGATGTCACTTCTTAGCAGATATTAATTTGTATTGATTTTAGCCTGAGTCTCCTTCATTGTTAGTGAAGCTGTGAGTATCTCTGTGTGACAGACTGTTAGCATCAGATAGCATCAACAAACACAGATGTTCTGAAGGCTGCAGGCACACTGAAAGAACTGATGGATGTGAAGAAACAATCAGACTGTTTATGTTGGGGTGGAAACAAACCTGTGATTTTACATAACTGCATAATGGCATTAAGAGTAGTCCAGCCTTTATCGTGTTATATGGGAACCTTATTTGATAGCAGGTCTGTAGTTTAATGTGTTACATGAGGACATTATGTGATGGCAGGTCTGTAGTTTAATGTGTTATATGGGAACCTTATTTGATAGCAGGTCTGTAGTTTAATGTGTTACATGGGGACATTATGTGATGGTAGGTCTGTAGTTTAATGTGTTACTAGTGCACAACAAAACATGCCTGTTTGCAGGCTATCGAGAGATGCTACAATTTTGAGCTGAAGTCGATCAGATGAACTGTAGTGCCCATTCAAAACATGCCTGAGGCATCCTGCACTATGTGTTGAATGTACATACCAAGTTTCATTCACATCCAGCGTGAGGAGCAGCAGGAATAGTAGAGCTTAATTCTCTGAACTTCTTCATTTCATTCTCTATGGTAGATCTTACCATTACGGATGTAATCCTCCCTCTGACCACAATGTGGGTTGCAATTGCAGAGAGGCACTGTCTGTATTTTTGCTCGTTGAATCCACAGACAGTGAAGAAGCAGAAGCAATTCTGATAATGAGGTATTTTTATATATTTCTCGAGGACTAGCTCATCCACAAAACTTCACACTCAATATTGCAGTTCCTTGGGTCCTCACCAGTACACCTGCCAAGTGTGAAGTCGTCTGTAGTAGCAGGTCTGTAGTTTAATGTGTTATATGGGGACATTATGTGATGGCAGGTCTGTAATTTAATATGTTATATGGGGACATTATGTGATGGCAGGTCTGTAGTTTAATGTGGTATATGGGGACATTACGTGATGGCAGGTCTGTAGTTTAATGTGTTATATGGGGACATTACATGATGGCAGGTCTGCAGTTTAATGTGTTATATGGGGATGTTATGTGATGGCAGGTCTGTAGTTTAATGTGTTATATGGGGACATTACGTGATGGCAGGTCTGTAGTTTAGTTATATGGGGATGTTATGTGATGGCAGGTCTGTAGTTTAGTTATATGGGGATGTTATGTGATGGCAGGTCTGTAGTTTAGTGTGTTATATGGGGATGTTATGTGATGGCAAGTCTGTAGTTTAGTTATATGGGGATGTTATGTGATGGCAGGTCTGTAGTTTAGTGTGTTATATGGGGATGTTATGTGATGGCAGGTCTGTAGTTTAATGTGTTATATGGGGATGTTATGTGATGGCAGGTCTGTAGTTTAATGTGTTATATGGGGATGTTATGTGATGGCAGGTCTGTAGTTTAATGTGTTATATGGGGATGTTATGTGATGGCAGGTCTGTAGTTTAATGTGTTATATGGGGATGTTATGTGATGGCAGGTCTGTAGTTTAATGTGTTATATGGGGATGTTATGTGATGGCAGGTCTGTAGTTTAATGTGTTAAATGGGGATGTTATGTGATGGCAGGGTTGTAGTTTAATGTGTTAAATGCAGACATTATGTGATGGTAGGTCTGTAGTTTAATGTGTTATATGGCATATATTGAATGGCAGGTCTCTGGTTACTGTGTGTTTATTAGAGAGACTTCCTATTGTGATATAACAGAGCGCTTGTTATCAAACCATTACTGAGACTGACAGCAGGAACAGAAGTGAACACAACTTTTGGAAACAACAATCAGCATCAGGAACAAACCCAGTGGTCTGACCTCATCACGCCACCTTTTGTTTTTCCTCCCTGACTATCTGTCACAGCCTCCCAGCATGCTCTCTGAACACTGATGTGAAACACAGTAAATCTGCTGTTGACACACTGAAACAAACGTCTGCTATAAACTGTTTATGGGAATTTTGAGTTGAAGCTGCAATGCAGCAGGGGGTGACAAGCTAAGCAGAACATTCGTATAATCATAGTAATTTAGTTTTCTATCTGATTTGCCTGTTAATGAGCTGCAGCAATACTTTCAGGCCTGATCTCATGGTCGTCTGTATTTCTGTAAACAACCTTTCTTGCTGTTGTTTGTTGTTTTTAGGAAACAGCTGAAATATCTTGACAAACGTTTTCAGGACTGTTAAGAAATTCAGTTGAGACATTCATGGTTGTTTACACTGACAGACTCATTATACAATACACTGTGACTGTAATGCTGGTTACTATTGATCAGATGATTCTGGCTACTGTTGATCATATGATTCTAACAAGCACAGTAATGAACTTCAGGTCATAGTTGAAGCAAAGTACCACGATCGATTCTCAAGTACAACTCTTCGTCTTTTAATGAGCATCACACACGGACACCAGAACACAACGACACTTTATTCTTTTGTTATATCACTCCAACATACTGACATGAGTAAGAACAAATCCGACGTCGGCATGTTTCATGAATCAGACTTAGAGTTGTCACTGTGACAGACTCTGCTAATATTTGCACTACTGGTTCTTCTTACACTGTGTGTCTTTAAATACATTTTCTTATATTCAGTGTCTTCACACCAACATTTAGCGGCTCATTCTCTTCCTGCTGCTGTGATATAATCTTGTGTTGGTAAATGAGATCAGTCTGATGTTCATACTCTGACTGACACACAAACTACAACTTCTTTCAGACACACAAGATACATTTTTAAAATGGGTTGTGTATGTTTTTTATATATATTCTGGAAAAGGTTATGTACATTTTAAGGAAGGTTGTATATCTTAAATAAGGTTTTGCTGTTTTTCTTTTTTTAAAAGCTTGTGTACATTTTTTAATAGAGGTTGTGTATATTTTAAAGTAGGTTATGTATATTTTTAAAATACTGTCTGTACATTTTTTGTGTGCTTGTATTTGCTGCCCGTCAGCCTCTCTGGGCGTCATGGTAACTGAAGCTGTTGGAGAGGAGCATCACAGGATAAGAGCAGCTCTGTGATCTGACTCACACTGAGAGGAGACACTTCACCAAACAATACGGCTGACATTTAATACAACCTGCTCCACTTCCTTATATATCTGGCAAAATAAGAGAGCAGGCTCAGGAGGAATCATAACAAATCAGAAACACAACATCAGTCTCTGTTTTTGATTATCATTCCCAGAGTCATCCAAACAACATTTTTACAATATTAAAAAAAATGTATGAAAGTTGTTTCTGTAACATGAAGGTCATCTAATTAGATTCTGGACAGTTAAAAACACTAAATGATGAGTTTCTACTTCTCCATCCATCCTGATTTTATGTTTTCATATTCCACAAAAAAATCTGTTTTCGGTATCAAACATCAGTGGTGTCTTTGGGTTTGAAGGGTGAAGATGTATCTAAGTCAAAGTGTCAGTGAATAGTACCCAACAATATATTTATATATATATTGATGTTGTTTTCATTTTAATGCTACACATGGTTAACAAGTCAGTGTTTTCTGCTAAAAATGGGTACTCAGAGATTATTTTATCCATCACAGACACAAGGACTTTAATTTTGTATAAAGACAGGTTTACATTTTTTTTCTAAGCGCCAGTATCATTTTTGGATTGTTCCCAATGAGCAGAGAGAGTATGCCTAGAGAAAATGTGCTGCACCCAGCATATTTTTTTCAGAGCACTCTGCCTTAATTGTGCAGCCACACCAAGCAGGAAAATCTGGGAACCTTTCAGAAAGGTGCTTCATCACTGTTACTCCTTTTCAGGCAATCAATCATATATTAGATGGGGCATTATGGTTGGTGCTCATGGTAAATAGACTGCATTTATATAGCACCTACCTAGTCTTCCAACCACTCAAAGAGGTTTACACTACATGCCACATTCACTCATTCACACACACAACCTGCTCATTAGGAGGATTTTCTAATCATTCACACACACACACTGATGGCACAGCCTTCGGGAGCAATTTGGGGTTCAGTAACTTGCCCGAGGACATTTTGACATGCAGACTGGAAGAGCCAGAGATCGTACCGCCAATCTTCGGATTATTGGATGACCCTCTCTACCTCTGAGCCACAGCTGCCCAAAGAGGAGAGAGAGACAGGGAATGACATGCAACAAAGGTCTGCTGCCAGAATCGAACTGCGAACATTGCACTTATATGGCATGTGTCTTAACCAGCAGGCTACCAGAGCACTCCTGTGGTGAAAAAACAATGTCAAACAAATAGATAGTAGTCTAAGAATAACAAATAGATAATAAAAAGAAAAGGGGCAATGTTAGTCAATCATACAATGGTGGTTAGAGGAATAATATATTGTCAAGATATTGTTGTCATAGAAACAAATCCCATGCACAGCACTTCATCAAAAAAGTGCTGGGTGCCCTGCCAGAGCTTCTCTTCCAGAGAGAAACTGTATATGGACACATGCCCTAAACGTTTAGATATATGAGCTTCATTGGTTCCTTCTGAAGACACAACTCTTTAGCTCATAAATATATAGTTTAATTTAATTTCCTGAAATAGCTGGTCCAACTGTGGTTTTTAGCAAACAACAGGAAATAGCATTTGTTGGGAACTATTTTCAGCAGTGGATGAATCCAGGTTTGGTGCTGTAGTGAGTGTTTCTGTCAGCAGGAGGGTGTCTTTGGGATCAAAATAAACTACAATGTGTTCATGGTAATTAATAGTAATGCAGTATTTATTATTTACAGCCACCAGAAGAAACAATCAACAGATCCGATCATCATGAGTGAGGAGAAAAATCTGGAGAACAAAAACTCAGTGTGCTATCAAACTCCTGAGAGTGAAACATATGTACTGAGCCAAGACCTGGGACAGGCAGCAGCAAGGTGAGACCAGAAAACCGTTAACATCTTTATCTGAGCCATCAAACAGTACAGACTCAGTGAAGTGTTGTGTGTCCAGATGTTGAGTGCAGCCCAACAGCTGTGTTTGGGGCTTCCATCATGGACAATGTGACACCTGGCAGCCCTCCAGGTGGGGCAGACCTGAAGGACTACAACTACCTGGCTTTGGTCCTCGGTGTCCCCCTCATCCTGGTCATAATCCTGGGGAACGTCTTGGTGTGTCTGAGCGTGCTCACTGAGCGTTCCCTGAAAACAGCCACTAACTACTTCATCATCAGCCTGGCTGTGGCCGACCTGCTGCTGGCTGTGCTGGTGCTGCCACTCTACGTCTACTCCGAGGTCAGTGACTGCCAAGTAATACTTTACACTTACATACATAGTGAGGATAATGGATCACCTTGTGTCTGTGTTCAATTTAGTTTCTGGGAGGCATCTGGACGTTGAGCACCTACATCTGTGACGCCCTGATGACCATGGATGTGATGCTGTGCACTGCCTCCATCCTCAACCTGTGTGCCATCAGTGTGGACAGGTGAGTCTACCTGTTTAACACGTCCCTGTGTATCTGGAGGACAAACCTGGATCTAAATCTGACCAAAGACTTCAGTTTGAGTCTCATTACAGATGAATTCACGTCAGAAGAAAAGATAATGTCAGATAAATTAGCATGAATAACGAGTCTCAGTTGTTACAGTGTGATGACCTCCATCACACTCATAATAATAGCCTTAATTGGCAGCACATTTGCAGCTGAGATAATTAAGATTTCCAAATTACACCACTTTAAGTCTGACCTAAATGTGACACGAGACTCTGAATATTTGTTCTGCAAAGACTCACAATTATCTGCCAGTCTGCTTTCTTACAATAAAGATTGTTAATAAAAGCCATTTACTGAATCCTAATGGACCATCTGTTGGAGGTCAATGTGTTCCTCATGAGGCAGAGAAAAGACATTTTGTTTGTATTTTATCTCTGTAAAGTCATGAATTATATTTATAGAGCAACAGAATGTTGTTGGCACCTTGTTAGTGAGATAACATTGTTTTAGATGACAGCTGGTAATGGAGCCAACTGACAGCTTTCACAGCTGAGAAACATAACAGACATCACAACAGTGAGAATTAGGCTGAATTCATTTTCCTTACAAGTGCATGAAACATTTATATTTATAAAACCTACAACATATCACATTATAATAGAAAGAGAAAAAAGAAAGACGACATCTAAACCAGATGTTGATGGGCATTTGTCATATGAGGGTCACTTTTAGTCCAGGACAGACCAGAATCACAGTGTCCAACATCTTTACTTGTCTTCACACAGGAGAGACTTGTTTTAGGACTTTTTTTTAGAAAAAGACTGATAAGTTTCAGAAAACATTTCAGACACAGGAAGGCTGTAAAGTTCATGTATTGACACTGAGACTATTATGTTTATCTCACGCTGCCACATGATGAGTCAGTCTGGAATACAAACACTGAGAATCAATCAGATACATACAAAGACTATTTGGTGATGTAACTGAACCTCTTTCATTGTCTCAAAGTGGGTAAAAAATGAAAAAAATTAATAATCTTATAATAAGTGTAAGTATAATAACAAGTAAGGGGCTTAATGTGCTGGATTGTAGTATTTACCCTGGATATCAGGCCCTTCTTAAACGGGTTGAGGTCTAAGATGTAATGTACTGGATTGACTGGGGGAGTACAGGGGAAGGATCGGAAGTGCTTTTTAGCAAACTCTATACTATCTAAAAAAGTATAGAGTATCTAAAAAAGTGTGCCCTGGGGATATTATTGTCATTACATATGTGGTCAACTGTAGTAAAATTGTTATCAATGAACAGATCAGAGAAAAATTCAAGACCATTTCTTTGCCATAATTTAAATGCTGTGTCTGTTTGTGATGGTAAGAAAAGGTGACTAAGTGTTATCAGGGAAAAAGTGCTTGCTTGTTTAAGATTGAAGTGTATTCTGAATTGGTTCCAGATTTTAAGGGGATTTTTTACATTGGGATTTGTAATGTGAGCACCCAGATTTAGAGGTAATGGAGAGGTCAGAAGCAATATAGGGGAAATCAGAAGGCTGGTCTGTAGCTCCATGAATGACCAAGTCAGGAGTTTTAAGTCAGAAAACATGGTAATTCAGTAAGAAAATATAGATATGTTTGCTGCCCAGTAATAGTGCATGAAATTGGGTGGATCTAGTCCACCTTCTGGTTTTGACCTTTCCAGATATACCTTTCTCATACGTGGGTTAGATTTATTCCAAATGAACGTAAAGATACTTTTGTCCAATTGTTTAAATGGTTTTGGTAGAAAAATGGGGATCATTTTAAACAAGTGTAAGATACTTGGTATCACAGTCATTTTAATGTGCCCCATTAAAGAAATTTGCAGTCTCAACCTCTGTGCTAAGTCTATCTTGATGCAGTCTAGAAGTGGGCTACTTCGAATGGAAATTTATCATATCTTGTCTGCTCTGCTAACTTGTTTATAGGGAAGAGTTGGCTTTTTGTGACATTTAACTTGTAACCTGAAATTTTCCCAAACTGTTTGAGTACTTCTAGTAAGTGAGGTATAGAGTTTTCCTGGGTTCGAAATATAAAGGAGTAAATCATCTGCATAGAGTGACACCTTGTGGATAATTTCTCTCCTCGTCACTCCAAGAATTCTTTCATTGGAAGGTAGAGCTATTGCAAGAGGCTCAATGGCCAAATCAAATAAAAAGGGAGATAAGCAGCAGCCATGCCTTGTACCTCTTTGGAGATGGAAGGAGTTGGAGGTGATATTATCAGTGTGGACAGAGGGAAGGTTGGGATAAATTTGATGTTTCCAAAACATGTTTTCCAGTTTGAGAGTAAAGACTAATGACAGGCCAGAATGTGAAGTATTCCTCCAATCAGGTGGAGGTTCAGACTACAGACACCTGTCAATCATCTGTGGTGCAGCCTGAAACCACATCTGAAGTGTATTAACCCTCCTCAAAAAAAAAGCTGAATGTAAAGTTTGCTCTGCTCTCACCTGTCTGCTGAGTTTCAGGTACATCGCTGTTGTCATCCCTCTGAAGTACAACAGGAACCAGTTCAGCGTCCGGCAGCTCGCCCTCATTGCTGCCACCTGGGTGCTGTCTCTGGGTGTGGCCAGTCCTGTGATCTTTGGCCTGAACCAGGTGCCGGATCGTGACCCGAGCGTGTGCAAACTGGAGGACGACCGTTTTGTGGTGTATTCGTCTGTCTGCTCCTTCTTCGTGCCTTGTCCCGTCATGCTCTTCTTGTATTACTGGATGTTTCAGGGCCTGCGGCGGTGGAGTGGTCGCAGTCGCTCTCAGGCGGCAAGTGGCAGCCCTCACACTCTTTCTTTAAGACTTAGTTCAGCTCTACGCCGGGCGAAGGCCACGACAGCAAGTCGGGAGAAAGTCACATACGCTGCACCAGCCGGGTTGAGCCCCACCTCTCCCTCCAGTGTTTCCATGACGACACCCTCAGCAACACTGGTGACTGAGCAGCAGCAGGATGGGGCAGGGGCGGTGGCGGAAAGTGACCCAATGACCACACAGATGGACAGCATGTCGGATGCTGATGCCACAGAGAGGAGGGAGGGTGGAAGCAGGCGAGAGAACGGCCTGAAGAGCATGAAGAGAGGACGAAGGAACAGCAAGAGCAGCAGAGTCAGTGGGAGGGAACGCAAAGCCATGAAGGTCCTGCCTGTTGTAGTGGGTGAGTTTCATAATTTATGAGGAAATTCCATGGACTATAAAAAATATGGATGTAGTCACCGTGATGTAACCCACTGGTTTGTGGACTGCCGTTCTGAAGCCTTGAGTTTAGAGATTTGACTGTTGCCATCTTGGATTTGACTGTCACCATCTTTGATTTTTGGAGTCAGAAGTGACCATATTTAGACGAGAGGGTGAAGCTGACCCTAGCGCTAGCTGCTAGCTTGGTTAGCACGGTACATTTACAGCCTATGGTTTGCTTTGATAATGCTAATGCTAATGCTAACTCCTGCCAGTAAAAAACAGGCCTAAAACCGTTAAAACTAAATGTACTTTCCGGGGAAAACTCAACAGCCGACTCCTTAGAGGGTCTTTTATCACAACCAAACGCTGAACAAGACTTTTTTAGGCAACCAAAATGTTACAATTAACTTTCATGAACTGAAAACACACTGTGAAATAGCAGCAGCTACGCCTATACTCTGAATCTGGGGATTCGGCATGGTTACGTTATGTCATCAACGTTGTCGCCGTGGTAGCAACTAGTCAATCACAAGGTAGCCACGCCCTAAAGCATACCCTGCTTTATTATCTATTTTACTCTAAATGGGACCATAATTTACAAAATGAACATCATGCTGTATTAAAAAAGACTTGAAACTAGAGATTGAGACCATAAGCTTATTAGGAAGCTGTTTACTGATGTAATAAATCAAGTGAGAAGTAGGATCATTTTCTTCTTTTTGCAAGCAGTGGACTCGCCCCCTGCTGGCCATTAGAGAGAATGTAGGTTTAAGGCACTTCCACATTGGCTTCACTTTTCAGACCTGGAGCTACCCCTGCTGTTTTTATAATGACTAACAGTGACCCAACACAGTTTATCATCAGGTACATCATTTATTAGATAATGATGCTGTTTTGTAACATCTAACAGTGACATGATACATTATCAGTTTCATCATTTATTAAAAAATGTCACTGATGTTTTGTAACATCCAACAGCAACCAAACTGAGGATATCAAGACATTCATTTGGGACTCTACTTTAATTCCTCTTTGCTCACATGATGCATGTAAAGAGTTTTATTTTCATTTATTCATTTCCCTGATACACAGCTGGCATGAATGAAAATGAAAAACTATAGGTGCTCTTATTGCTGTGGTCATAGAAGGTTTTTGTTAAAACTAGGGTTAAAAATAATTTTTACAGACTCACTTGATCTCTGTCTCCATGTTCAGTACAGTGTTGTTGACATGTTGCTGTGAAACATGTGGTGTTCTGTGTAAAACATCTAAAATAGATGCACATTATTGTGCACATTAACGTTACATACTATAAAAATGATCATTTCTATTCAAAATAATGCAGAAACATGTTACTCATTGTTTAGTATAAAGTTCTTAGACACTGAAGTCACCGCTAGAACCATTTTCCCGCTGAATGTAACTGAACATGACGTGTGATGAATGTGACGCCTGCATCAACAAACTGAGAACAAACACTTGTGTCTTTCTTTATATTTAACAAGAGATTTTCCCACAGCTGCAGAAACAGTTTTTCATGTTTTACTGTAACAGAGAGTCAAGCTGTGATCCTCTCAGTAAAAATAGGAATGGCTTCTTTCTATCTCCATGGAAACCACTTTACTGTTGGAGCAGCAGCTTCACATAACATCCACATTTACACATCAATACTCAGAATGTCACACTCAACTAAACTCTGAAAATATATTTAGTTCTAACTCAAAGTCTCATTTTGATGTAATTCATAATAATTCAAGTCATAAAAATGTTTAACTCAATATCAGTTCAGTTAATCCTTAAAACAAATAAACACATATGAATGTATGAGTAAGATGTAGGTGACACAGGTGGAGGTCATTTCAGACTGAATCTATTAATGACATCAGAATGATGTTTGTAAAAATGTTTGTAAAAATTTAAAAAAACAATGACACAAAGATCATGATTTATAACTCATAAACTGCAGCTATAACTTTACATAATGATCCTCATTATGCGACTAAAGAAGACAATAAACTTCATATTGTATCTGAGGACGAATCACTTTGAGAATTTATTCACTTTTAACTTTTGACAGTTTGATGTTTCTGAAGTTTTTCCTGGATGAACATTTATATGTTTAAATGTGTTTTACCACCAGATTACCTAATTTTGTCCTCTGATCAGATTATCTATGTTGTATATCTGTATATTAATTAAACTGTTTAAATGTTCAAATACCTGATGAAGGTAAAGAAGCTCTTGAAATGAAATAAACAAAATAAAAACCTCAGTGAGAAGAAGAAGAACCGTCTATCTCTAACTGTGTCTGTCATCTGTCTCCAGGCGTGTTTCTGGCCTGTTGGACACCTTTCTTTGTTGTCCACGTCACAAAGGTGTTGTGTCAGTCCTGCGACATCGGCCCTACCCTCATCTCCGTGGTAACGTGGCTCGGTTACGTCAACAGTGCCATCAATCCGATCATCTACACGGTGTTCAACACCGAGTTCAGGAACGTCTTTCACAAGCTGCTCTGCTGTCGGACGTGAAACTCAAACTGTCCAGGACTTCAGGATTCTCATCTGCAGAGTGTCTCTCTACAGGAAACTCAGACTGAGTCTCAAACTGTCCAGGTTTTGATGAGCTGTCTTTACAGGAATGTTCTTTAAAAAACCTCCAGACATGAAAAACTGTCACCAACAGGAGGAGGACGGTTTCTGACCAAAGCCTTACTTTAGATCTAAACCCTTCAGATAAACGTCTCTTCTGTGTCTGTGATTAAAGCAGAACAATATGACTACTCTCCACATTACAGCCCACAGGCATAAAATATGTGAACATGTGCAGAATTTAAATGTACTTTGATATCTGAGTTCATCTTTTCATGTTGTTTTTAAACGTGCAGGTTTTGCAGATCAGTGCAGTTATTTTTATGGGTTCATTTGTTTTTACAGAAAAACTGAATATTTGTGTGACTGAAGCAGAAAGCGTGAAGAAAAGATATAAAAACTGAAAGTTTACAGGAGAGTTTGACAGGAATTTTGTGGAGACGTTTAACAAAGAGGAAGATATTGTTTAGTAGTATTTTTATCTGTGAAGTGAAGGTGAACATGAGAAACTGTAGCTTCAAATTTGTGATCAACAGAAAAATGATAGAGATGCCACTTCTGAGGAGCTTATTCAGATTCAGTGAAAGTAAATTTAATAAATGTAGAAATCAGACCCTGATACTTTACATTTTAGGAGATTTGCTGCTTTACGTTTCATCTTTTCTTTGTCTTGCTTCATTTTTCATCTGAAAACATTAGAATCCCTGAAACTGAGGATACAAGGTTTATCACTGATTATTCCTGTCGAATGTTGTATTTTATTGTTTCTGTTAAACATGGTATTTAATGATAACCTGAATATTTCTTCCTGCACTGATTAAATTATTGAGACTAAGGAGGAAATTAATCTCTCAGCCTTGAAGGGATTTGACTCTGACAGGTTGAAATGATGCTGGCTGGTTGTTTTGTGTTTTGCGGGTGAAAATCTTCACTCTAATGATACGTCTGCTTGTGGGCGGAGCACCTGTCCACCTGTCACTGCCTCCAGAAGCCACCCACACTTTCATTTTTCATCCTGTGATGTGTTTGTGCAGCAGAAAAATCACAGTCTGACATTTTAATCTCCTCCATCACAGAGGAGCTGATGTTTCCTGGGCGTGGGGAGGGGCAACATCTCGCTCTTTGTGTGCTCAAACAGCCATGGAAACTACAGGGGGGTTACCACAGTAACACTGAGCCCATACATCCCACAGACACCTTCAGCAGTGAGATGTAACAAACATGAGCTAAGACTCATGAGTGTTTTATTTTGTATGAAATATTCGTTTCATTCAGGTCAGTTTCAGCTCTTTATTTTACAGCTGGTTTTGTGTCAGAGTTTTTAAAAAAAGGTGAAACTGAAGAGAACTACTGACGTTTAAAACAGGTGCGGTGAAATAAACATAAGCAATTAATTTTCAAACTGGGTTTCTGTACTAAGAAATAAACTCTCTGCAAATGAAATAATTCACATTTTTATACCTCCATGCCGGTGACAGACGTGGCCGCAGGCATTATGTTTTTGGATTGGCCGTCCCATTTTCATGAATGCCACATCTCAGGAACAGAAGGGGACATTTCATGGGACACTGAACTGGTGACACTAATCTTGGAGCCACTTTGCAACTGTGGTGATTGTTTAGATCTTCTGTGCTGCCAGGGTGAAGATTTGTGTGAAACATCCACATTTTAGAATCTGTAGTTTCTCTGCAGCAACATCCATATCTGAAGCGTTGTCTGCTGTCATGGCTACAACTTTGTGTTCTATCAGAAACAGCTTTATTGGCCAAATGTGAACACATGCAAGGAAAATACACTTAATGCCTTTTATTAAATCCCTTCAAAGTCATCACTACAGATGGATAGATAGATATCTGGACAGACATGGATGTAAACTTTAATGTGACTGGCTGGTGGAGGCATATAGCAGTATTTCTAGTTTATGTAGTTTTACAGTAAGCCTTAAATTTATTTTAGTTCACTCATCATGATTCATAAACTCCATGTTTTAACAGCTGTTTGTCATTCTTACTTTTAGATCATTAAACAATAATGATTCATAATAACAGACTGACTGCAGATGTTTTTAAAGATTTGACCTGAAGTCACATCTTTAAAAAACAAAAAATTAACCTTTAAACATCCAAATAAAGGCATCCGAATAATCTTAAAGTGTTTCAGAGTAGTTTGTGTGTTTCCTTCGTCAGTAAAGATTTAAAGTCTCTGACAACAAACTGAATAAACCACACTTACCTCTGACCTCTGCAGCACATCACTGTCTGTGAGTGACACTTTGATTAAACTATTTATATCAGACAGGTGACAGGAAGTTGTTGCAGGTGAAACATGACCACATGAGTTTGACAGAGATGTTCTACTTTAAAAACTGTATCTAAATATTTGATTTGTGTGAGAAGTTAAAATATGAAACTTTAAATGTCTTTATGTTGAGAAACAAACTTTACAACGCAGAAACACTTTCTGTCACCATAATATCTCCCATTTGTCTCAAAAAATCATGTTATAATTACAATCCTATTGTTCATATTCAGATCTGGAGACAAGTAGCAAAACAATTTAAGCTTGGAGCACCATCCTTTACACTGCTGATATCGACAAATCTGACTATGGACGGAGCCTTTGATCAATGGAAGGTATTTGGACTGTATAGCGTTGGGGGTTTATACGTTCAGGGTATGTTTGCGTCATTTTGGCAGCTTCAGGAGAAAATGGGCTGTCAAAGAAAGATTTCTTTAGATATTTTGAGAGCACAGCACCTGACAAGCTGGACCAGTATCTGAGAGACTGTATAGTGGAAAGACATGCAATTTTATTTATATATGATATATTGTAAGGTAAATTCAAACTGTATAAAAAAGGAGTGGGAAAAAGAACTGGGGATGGATAACAGATATAGCAGATGACATCGGGGACAAGGTCTGAAGTATGTTACAGTAATCTTGCTGAGGTTCCTTCCAGATTCAAACAGTCAAATATAAATCTGTCTGAACTTGTTTCACCCGTTTTATTTCTGTCTTTAATGTTCTCAAGTTTGTTCACTTCGCTCCCTTTCGTCTTCACACCTTCACTTCTTTTACATTTCGTTCTGTCAGATTATCACCTTCAGTGTGGAAAATCATTATCAGCCTGCAAATAGTTTCTCCAGTCAACACCTGCAAGCTTAAAATAGTGCAGACGTTCCGTCAGCTGCTGATGTCATCAGGAAGCTGACGACAGATCTGTTGGTAACCAGTCGTTCTGGCTGCTGTGATCATCACAATCAGCTGAGGACAAACATGAGTTTCATTACTTTGAACCTCTCGCTGAATCCTGATGATGAATTATTATTATTAATATGAATTTGAGTGCCACCATTCTCTGAAGCCACAGCTGCTGACTGTGTCTGGCCTTGTTGTCTTCAGAGGAGACAAATGAACCAAAACTGCTGAAAGTTTGTTTTTTTATCAGATTGATTTATTTCGACATGAGCCTCAGATCGCTGAGGAAAACTGTGTGAATGCTGGTCTGAAGTTAGTCTGCCTTTATAAACACCAGTTTATAAGGTGATATTTGGTGTTGTGTGTAAACATCCTTTAATGACATGTCATCTCTCTGTAGTCAAATCAGGTCAAGTCAAATCAATGAAACAGTGAAAGTACAATATAACTACTTAAATCACTCTGTGTGTGTGTGTGTGTGCGTGTGTGTGTGTGTGTGTGACAGACCTGGGATCAGATATAAAACAGACCTGGGATCAGTTGTCCTCGCTGAGTAAATAGATTCATTACAAACATGTCGTCCAGTCTGCTGCTCACTTTAATTACAGAGCTGCATCCTGAGAAGGTCAGAGAACAAAGACACACACATACAGCAGGTGAAGTGGACAAACTGGCCTTTAAAACAGAGAGGGGGGGGGAGGAAGAGGACCAGAGATACAGATACAGATGAGAAGAGGATCACATGAGAAGAAATAAACGCTGCAGGTTGAGATGAGTTGATGAGCATCAGAGGATTCACACCTGAGTGTGTTCAGCAGGTCGACTTTCTGCTCTGTTCCACCTGAATGACTCAACTGTTTATCAGCAGCAGAAGAAGACAAAACTGGACTCTGACAGAAGAAGAACTGTTGTGCCATATTGATCTGTGATTGCCTTGTATCGATTGTATTGATTGTTTGCGGTGAAGTCAAAGATAAATCTTAATCAGTGTTGAGATTGTTGAATTTTATTGATCGGGGATTAAAACTGTCTGAATAGAGATGTGAGTTATGTTTTGTGTGACTTTATCCTCATCAACACTAAAAGATTCACTAATAAACTTTTCCTTTTGTTGATTCAGCAGAACAGTCAGGAAGTGTTTGTGGGTGTTTTGTGGGTGTAGAGGAGCTCCTCTCAGGTGTACAGGTGTAACCATTTCCTGTTATAAAGAGCCAGCCCTCTGCTGTCACACTCACTCTGAGGAAGACTTTAGTCAAAAACATCAGCATGAAACAACCTGTTGATTGTGAATAAATTAATCTCAGAGATCAACATGGGCTGATTCTTTACGCTGTTTTTAACTACAGACTGTTTTTCTTTAAAGTCAGAGCACCTGGCTGAAGTTCAGTGCAAGAGAAGCACCTGTTCCTCTGATCAAAGTTAATGTGGTGATTCTGTTGTTTTACAGTTAAATTCAAACTCACCAATCTTCATTAAAGAATAAATAAAAGGTTTACAGTATATTCAGCAGTCTGATCAGTGTCTGTAGTGGTCTGTAGTGTGTGTCAGTGATGTCAATCCAGTCCTTCTCTGTATGAGGCTCATTGTTCAGTAATAATTGCAGACTGTTTGTCAGTGAACTTGCTGCTCCTCCTGTCAGTCAAGTGAATCTCTGAGTTTTTTCCGTCTGCTGCTTTTTATCAGCTCAGAGTAAATTTGACTTTTGTGTGAAAATGCTCGTGCTGATGGAAATGTGCTAACAGCAACATATTGGCTTGTTTGAACCAACACGATGACAGACACAAGTAAAAGATGCTATAAAAACTCATTAGATGTGCTGTTAACTTCAGCTACAGGTAGGTGCTGCTGTTCTCTTTCAGACATGTTTTTTCATCGGATTTGTTCACATTTAGTCAAATAGTCTCCATTAAAAGTCATGTGAACCAGCTGTAAGCAGCTCCTGATTGCAGGGTAACATAGATGTAGAGACAACTATCACTGGATCACTGTGATACTGAAGAAAACTTAAAATGTGAAGATTCTCAGGCAGGTTCTGCAGCCTCTTTTTTCTCTGGTTTCTAAGTGGATTTATAGAGGTTTATTGGCGATGGACATCAGAGATAATGATATCCTTGGGAAGTATAAGTCACACTGAATGATAAGGATCTGGATCTGCTGGATCTCCTGCTGGATCTCCTGCTGGGTTCAGAAGATTTAGGTCAGGTTTGTCCTTTAATTAAAATGTTCCTGATGATTCAGGTTGAGCGTGGTGAACCTGCTGTGATCTCTTTAATCAGATCTGTGGATCAAACAAACATTCAGGATGTGACTGAAGGTGTTAACAAAGCATTTCTAGATGTCCTGTCAACAGTTACATGTCTTTTATGATGCAGCTCTGTGGGGAAAATGTTTTTTGGGCCTCAGAGGATTTTTGCTGCAGTACCTCAACAGTCCATTGGGGAAACTTACAGCTGAGTGGAAAGGCTGCATCAGATTATGAATACTTCCACAATTAAACCACGTCTCCTCTGATTACATGTTGAAGTAACTTTCCAACACTGATTATTATACATATACAGTAATATATGATGATTACTGACCAGACTTTAACTTTACATGGAGGACGTGTACTACTACTACTAGAGTTCCTGATACTGATATTGTTACTGTTACTGATAATGTCAGTACTGTTAGTGTATTGCTGTTAGTGTTACTGTTACTGTAGGTACTGTAGTGTCCCTGTAAGAACTGTAACTTCAGTAAATGAAAGAGTGACTCTAAACAGGCTGCAGCTTTAAAGTCCTGCTGCACATTGGCCTACTTATCCTGCTCATTAATGCTGTGTAAGCCCTCTGTTAATGCTTTCACACACACACACACACATACACACACACACAGTGACAGGCTGGTCTCTGTTCTCTCTGAGAGACGCTGAAAGATAAACTCCGACTGCTGCTGAGACATGAAGACATGAAGAAGACATAAAGAAGACATGAAGAAGACATATAGAAGACATGAAGACATGACAATATGAACATGTGAGTGAGAGCAGGAGGCCTGGACAGACAGAGGGGCAAAAGACAGGAGAGAGAGAGAGGTCAGTGTGCTGTAAGTTACTACATGCATACATGTGTTTATGTGTGTATGTGTGTGTATGTGTGTGTGTGTGTGTGTGTGTGTTGATGCATGTGTCAGATTGTTGGTCAGCTGCAGGATAATCGTCCTGTTGAATAACAGGTTAACAGATAACAGATTAAATGAATCAGTGGATTTAAATTAGACAAGTTTAAATAAAATGTTGAGTTAAGAGTTAAAACCAGACGTGACAGGAAACCATTAATCCATAAATAGATCAACAAATAATTAATCTGCAATTCATTTTAAATTCTGAGGCCCAGACACGAAAACTTTATTTATTCTTAGACAGACACAAAAACTTTATTTATACTTAGAAATGAAAACTTTATTTATACTTAGACAGACATGATGATGCAGAACACTGAAACATTAAATCTAAAACTTTAATAATCTAATTTCTGAAGCCAGTTCTTTAACTGACTGCAGTGTTGCTTCAATAGCAGCTGAGATAAAAGGCCCTCATGCAGCTTGATGAGACACATTCAGGAGGTAGTTTATGATGCGACAGAACGTAACATGTATGTTACTGATCTTTAGGAACATGGCAGCTAACATAGTTATACTAATCTGTACACTGAAGTGTCAACTGAAGAGCTGAAAACATCAGATCTGTGTGGAGCGATGAGGAGTCTGTAACATTCCTCAAATCAATACATGAAACTAACAGAAATGTCATATTTCATCATGTTTTCCAAATGGTTTTCCATGGTTTGAGCTTTGACTACCGCTCTCTAATAGCACTGACTGGAGAATTAGCGCCACCTGCTGTTTATCTGCTAATATTTACACAACAAGATTGGATGGAAACAAACATTCACTACATTTTAAATCTGTTGAAGTTTGAGCTGTATGTGGATGAAACCTGACTGTTGATTGTTTGTCAAATATTGTAAAGTTTTATGTAAAGAGTTTTAGCAAGCAGTGACTCTGTGATGTGTTCTATGTTCTATGTTCTATGTTCACATACATGACATGAAACAACATGGAGCTCCGTGCACACTGATGTGACTTGAGTCTGAATCAGTTCCAAAGGTTTCCTGTCATGATGTGCTGTAGCAGTTTGAACTTGATGATGTATTACAGAGTTTGTTTTCATCTGCTGAAAGTGGAAAGTTTCTCTGTGCTCACTGAAAATCTAAGATAAGTTTTCCTTTTCTTTATTTTCAGTCATATATAATGTTACAATGTCGGATGTTCATGTTAAAAGTGGCCAACATGTCAAATAATGAGGTAAACGTATGTAGCACTTTACTCAACCTGTGAGTAAAAAACAGCAGCTTCAGACTTCAGACGTCGGCTGGTGACAGATTTCTTTATATGATCATCCACTCCGCGCACAGCAGCCAGTTCACTGCTCCGCTTCGCTAACATTATGCTGTTTTTCCACACCGAGCCATGACTCCATTACACAGCAGGACAAAGTAAAATAAGTAGTTTACCTGTTGGAGGTGTGCTGGACATCTGCAGCTCTTCATCAAACATCGTCATCACTGTGGCTGTTTCTGCTTGTACTCTTCCTCCCTGCATTATTTCTAACTGATCCGCTCAACAAACAGCTCCAAATATCTCCACATGTTGCTGTGTTGACCAGTTTTTAGTGCTGCTAAAGCACCGCTAATTCAGTGAGGAACACGTTTAATTTCCTGTAAATACTACAATTCTTTTCTTACAATAAAAGCCTCCCGTTATTTAGTCATTCAAAAGATTCTAATTTGAAGCAGTAAAGCAGGAAATGTTTGGTTTGCATCGGCTGTAACTTAACACGACTCTGATAGGCTGCCCCTCAGCAGGCTTCCGGAAAGCTGGCCAATCAGAACAGAGTGGGCTCATCAGGAGGGGGGGCCTAAGACTGGATCTAAGACTGCCTGTTAGAGACAGAGGCTGAACTGAGGGGCTGCATAAAGGGCCAGTAGAAGATAAATAAGGAGTTTTTAAATTGTGATCATGCAAAGCTGATTGAGTGGAGTCCCAGAATAAAAATATAGAGCTAGAAATGAGTGTAATAGGGCAGGCCTACAAGCAGGCCACATTACATTTGTGTAAGTTGCATACTGGAAACTTGAAACCTCCAGCGCACAAACACTGAGGATGGACTTTACAGTGAAGGAGGAGACATCTTGTGTCCAGCATGAAAACTTTAGAAATCAACAATATTTACAGATTAATAGATTCTGAATTTTTAACAGAGAAGGAGATGTAATTGTAAAAATTTCGAAATAGGTAATTGAACCTTTTTTGTGAAAAAACAAACAAACAAATTATTATTCAAAGCAGGATAATTTTATATGTCTTAAAACATGTCTGGAGAGGATCTTTCTCTGGAGATGAAGAGTTCACAGCATTCTGACAGATATCAGCTCCCCACAGTCACACGTTAACTGCTAATGATGCTAACAACTCTAAAGTGAATCTGCTCTCAGACTTAAACAGTAGCTGTTAGCACGTGATGATAACGTGTGTTAGTGCTCTGAGACTCTGAGACATTTGTCATGAGCTGTTTTCTGCTGTGTGTTTGTGTTTCTCACTAATTAACAGATTAATCCTCACAGAGCTGCACATTCCTGCTGCATGACTCATGACTCAACACTCATCATGACGTCACTCACACACAGTGGTGGAAGAAGTACTCAGAGCCATTACTGCACTAAAAGTACAAATGCAACAATGTAAAAATACTCCATTACAAGTAAAAGTCCTGCATGAAAAATCCTACTACAGTAAAAGTACATAAGTATTATGAGCTCGATGTAGTTAAAGTATTGCAGTAAAAATACATAAGTATTATGAGCTTGATGTAGTTAAAGTATTGCAGTAAAAGTACATAAGTATTATGAGCTTGATGTAGTTAAAGTATTGCAGTAAAAGTACATAAGTATTATGAGCCTGATGTAGTTAAAGTATTGCAGTAAAAGTACATAAGTATTATGAGCTTGATGTAGTTAAAGTATTGCAGTAAAAGTACATAAGTATTATGAGCTCGATGTAGTTAAAGTATTGCAGTAAAAGTAGTGGTTTGGTCCCTCTGACTGATATATTATTATATATGACATCATTAGATTATTAATACTGAAGCATCAGTGTGTAAGCAGCATGTTACTGTTGTAGCTGCTGGAGGTGGAGCTAGTTTCAACTACTTTATATACAGTTAGCTAGTTTAGTCCAGTGGTTCCCAACCTAGGGGTGGGGCCCCTCCAAAGGGTCAGCAGATAAATCTGAGGGGTCGTGAGATGATTAATGGGAGAGGAAAGAAGAAAAAACAAAGTTCTGATACACAAATCTGTTTTCACTTTTTGGACTTTTTCTCTAATTGATTTTTGCTGAAATATTGGATCATTTGAACATTTATGGAAATGAAACCATGTGAGAAGTTTAGAGGGAAAAATCACTATTTGGTGGAGCTGTTAACAACTCATAGACATCTGAAATGTGACCCCGACCACACACTGCTTTTTGTAAGACGTCAAAAGCCAAAAAGGTTGGAAACCACTGGTTTCATCTTTAACAATGTGTTGTATTTTAAAAGCTTGTTATATTATCCATTGTGTCAAATCTTCATCTGAAAAGTAACTAAAGCTGTCAAATAAATGTAGTGGAGTAGAAAGTACAATATTTCCCTCTGAAATGTAGTGGAGTGGAAGTATAAAGTAGCATCACATGGAAATAGTAAAGTACAAATACGTCAAAATTGTACTTAAGTACAGTATTTCAGTAAATGTACTTAGTTACTTTCCAGCCTGGTCTCAGGGACTCTATGAGAGGGTTACTTCCTGTCTACATGCGTCAAGCTCAGTCAGTGCTATGAGACACTTAAAGTAGTGCTCAGTAAGATGTCAGTTGCTCAAACATATAAAGAGCTCTCAGTGACAGTCTTTGCCCTGCGGTTTGCCTCTCAGGCTTCTTCTCTAAACTCTGATTGGAAGAATATTGTAGGCAGCATGAGGCTAAACTGAAGCTGAATAGAAATAATAATAAAATATATAAAAATAAAGAAATGAAGTTAAACACAGACAGAGAGAACAACAGCTGTCCAGCTGACCTTGTGACGCTCAAACATTATTAGCATCATCTGCTCATTTTACTGGAGTTGTCGTGCTGAACCAATCATGACTCGTTATGTGTTTACTTGTAATCTGCTCTGAGGTCAGTTCTTAAACCTCCACATGTTCCTAAACTGCAGCAACAAACAGTTAATAACATCTAAATGTTTTCACATCTGTGATATGCTTTACTCTCATATATTCATATATAATCATAATAATCATAATAATAATAATAATAATATAAAGTCAGTTCAGATGTGATACTCAGGGTGCTGACCATTCAGTTAGAGTGAACACAGTTACTGTTGGTGAATATGAATCAGATGTTTGTTTGCAGAATCAGCCTGCAGAGTTTCACAGCTGCAGCTTTAATGCAATCTGATTTCATATTTTAGTGAGAGAGAATCATATGGAGGACAGAGAGGACAAACACCTGTGCAGCAGGTCAAAGGTCAGCAGAGTAGAGTTCAGTCTGTAGAGAAGGTTTCTATGCACACCAACATGTCTCTAATGTGACTGGACGATCACAGGTTAGATGGTAAAAATGAACTGAAGCCTGTTTTTTTGTTTGTCAGGTGGAAGTGTGACCGTGGAGCAGGTGGAGGTGTGACCGTGGAGCAGGTGGAGGTGTGTCCGTGGAGCAGGTGGAGGGGTGTCTGTGGAGCAGGTGGAGGGGTGTCCGTGGAGCAGGTGGAGGTGTGTCCGTGGAGCAGGTGGAGGGGTGTCTGTGGAGCAGGTGGAGGGGTGTCCGTGGAGCAGGTGGAGGGGTGTCCGTGGAGCAGGTGGAGGAGGACGGAGGAAGATGCTGAGACCCTGCAGGCTGCTGCTGTGGCAGGTGGCGCTCAGATTATCCTACCATGTTGTTACAGGTAAAGTTGTAACAGGTAAAGTTTCAACAGGTAAAGTTGTTACAGTTAGAAGTGTCACATTTAATATGGAAGGATAAAAACCATAAACAGTTTGTTCCAAGTGAAAGGTGGTTTCAGTGTCACAGTTCTATCAGGACTTAAGGTATTTTCCACCTCAGCATGTTTCCAGGTGTCTCCTGACTTTGCCACAGGAGACCACTGTATGTTTCCTGTTTGCAACCATGAATTGGGACAGTTTTTTTAATAGTGTAACTATGATCGTCCCCTGAACTTAAACCTGTGGTTATTATTGTAACCATGATAACGAACTTTAAGGATGTAGTAACTGTAATCTATCAGCAGAATGTCAGCTGGACTCTCCCTGTGGTTGGTCCGCAGCCAGTCTGTGTCTGGGGGGGTCAGACATCTTTGCGTCCGTCAGAGAGAACAGTCCAACGGGACAATTCATAGCCAACCTGAGCGTCAGTGGAGATCCCCGAGCCTCCGCCATTCGCCTGTGTCTGACCGGAGAAAACTCAGACTGGTTTTTCTTAGAGGGTCGAACCATCCGCCTCAACTCCTCTAGCTCCAGAGTCCTGGACCGAGAGGTACACCTGAGACCAGACACACCTGAGACTAAACACACTTGAGACTAAACACCTGAAACTGAGCACACCTGACACCAAAAATACCTGATACTAAACACACCTGAGACTAAACACCTGAGACAAAACACACCTGAGACTGAACACCTGAGACTGGACACCTGAGACTGGGCACACCTGAGACTGGACACGCCTAAGACCATGCATACATGAGACCAAACACACCTGAGACTGAACACACCTGAGACTGGACACGCCTAAGACCAAGCATACATGAGACTGAACACACCTGAGACTGAACACCTGAGACTGGACACCTGAGACTGGGCACACCTGAGACTGGACACGCCTAAGACCAAGCATACATGAGACCAAACACACCTGAGACTGAACACACCTGAGACTGGACATGCCTAAGACCAAACATACACGAGACTGAACACCTGAGACTGAACACACTGAATTTAAACATTCCACCTGTGATTCACCTGAGTTAAAACACGTCACCTGGACAATCAATAGACTTGTTTGCTGTCTGCCTCACAGGTTCACGGATCAGTGCTGATAGCAGAGCTGACGTGTTATGAGGATGATGTCATACAGGTATATCACTTGTCCAAACACCTCTGTAGAGTAATGTCATCACAGTCTCAGATTAATGTGTTTGTGTATTCAGGGTCAGTACAGGATCCTGGTGGAGATTCTGAATGAAAACGACAACAAACCGAACTTCCTGGAGGAGACGATTCAGCCATTCACCATCAGCGAGGTACAACATGGAGGCGTCATGTTGCTTCATCCAAAATAAACAACAACAGTTGTTGTTTGTTTCACTATTTTCTTTGTTAAACTCTGTTACTTTAAAACATTTTTTGCATTATTGTTATTATTGTAACAGTGAGAATAAAATTGTTCAGGAGAGAAACATCTCAGCCTGTGAGGGAGATGATGATGAAGTGAAAGCACTGATGCTCATGCTGACATGGTGACTACACTGTGTATGTGTATATATGTATATATATACACACACACACATATATACACATATATATATATATATATACTGTGTAAAGTATATATATATATATATATATATATATATATATATATATGTGTGTGTGTGTGTGTGTGTGTGTGTGTGTATATATATGTATTATGTATATAACTATAATAAGAGGCTGAATGTGTGTGCAGCTGACAGCAGTGAACTCTGTGGTTTTCACTGTGAAGGCCATTGACGCAGATGGAGACATGATCACTTACATCATCGATCAATCATCGGTAAGATGTAGGCCTGTCCACATACTTTTGTCCACATGCTGTACATGTCACATGACTGAATTCACCTGTGAATTGTCACCTGCAGCCTGATGCGTCATTCTTCAGGATCGATCTACCCAACAGCGGGAATGTGGTTCTGGACAAACCTCTGGACTACGAGACCAGAACCCGCCTGCAGCTGCTGATCTGGGCCGAGGTAAACCTTGTTAACCTTTTTTAGGTCAGTAATCAGTCAACATGAAAACCAACAACTGATCACATAATTCACAGAACAGTTCATTTTTTTAATCTCGAAGAATGAGGCAGATTTATTTTCATTGTAAATCAAACGTATTAAAAAATATTATTTCCTGTATTCAAATGACATAAACACAGATTTACATAATCAAATAATCTATATTTTCCTTCCAGGTGACCCTCAATGAGCTCAGTAACCAGTTAAAATTCAACTAAACCATCCTGAAATTCAAAGTCAAAATAAATATTAAAAAATTGAATTATTATTTTATGTTTCAGTTTTGTTTGGTTTTGTGTAATAATAACAGGTTTCAATGACAACACAAAATGCATGATTGATCACAGGACCAAATAAAACTTTAGGATAACCAAACTTAAACCAAACAGAGTCACCAGGAGTTTAGAAGAGGCTGTGAGCAGTGACAGTGACAGTTTTTGGCAGATCCAGGGTCAGTTTTCTTTCAATGATGAATCTGATTGTAAATCAGCTTCAAACAATTTCACTATAAAAACTAAAACAGTTCATAATTATTGTACACTATGAATAATTGATTGTACATAACGTAAAATTATTGTGCACATATGATTATCATCATATATCTGCTCCAAAACTGTTCTAAAATAAATCAGGACAAATAAAAACTAAAAGTAAACTGAAACTAAAGGCAGAATGAACTAGACCTGCATGTAGGTGTATCAGGGTTCAAACACCTGATGAAGGTGCACTGACTCAGGTGACCAGCAGGACATGAAGTCTCTCCTGCTTTACATACTGCTCTCTGCAATACACACAAATATCACAATTTAAATATATTTTTATATACATGCCAAATATGTGTATATGTTTAGTTTTTCACTGTAGAATGAAGCTCCTGAATCAAACACAGATGATGTCTGAGAACATTTATTACCTACAAACTAGAACAACATTATATCACATGCAGAATACATCATTATTATTAAATAATATTACCAGGTATAAAGTATTTTAATATGCGGGGTATAGTTACATGGCTGCCTTTATTATAGTGCCCTCCTATGGTAGAAATCAATAGATCTCCAGCATTACTACTTACCTGCTCTGTTCAGTTCAGCTTCAGTTGTTTAGGCTGTAAAACAGCCTTTATGTGAAATCTGGTAAAATAATAACAAAATCAGCAAAGGCAATAAATACATTTTAAGTAAAAAGTGTTTTATAGTAAAATGAATAATAGGAGAATAACTTGATGTTTTATTTTGATGGTGAAACAGGAAGCGAACTCTGTGGAGAAGTTCAACACGACTGCCACTTTGACGGTGAACATCGAGGACAGAGATGACCAGTACCCTCACTTCCTGCCCTGTACACCTGTCTCTCCAGGTGTTCCTGTCTGCACAAACCCCACCTACACTACCAACATCACAGAGACACACCAGGTAACTTTGTCCTGCTGGTGGCACTGAAGGAAACAGCTGGACATCTCCAAATCAATCCAGAGTGTTCATCCTCTGATCTGTTTGTGTTTCAGGAGGTAGTTCTGCAGTTTTCTCCTGGTCCAATCAGAGCAGAGGATGGAGACAGAGGACTCAACACTCCTCTGATCTACACCATCCTGTCAGGTCAGACATTAACTACACTGTCATCATGACAACAGCTTTTTGTTCGTGCTAGAGAAACTCAACAAGTCAACACATAGTAAATACAGAGCTGAAGTCATGACATCACTTCCTGTGTCTTCAGGGAGTTTATTTTCATATTTGAAAATAAATTATCATCTGCAGCAGCAGCTGCTATCAGATGCTGAAACATTTGCGACTTTAACAAGTTAAACAATACATTTTTTGCATAAAAACTATAGCTTCCATGAAAATTAACCAGCATAATTATTTACATCATCGTAACTTGATTTCAACCATATCCATAAAATTCATCAACACTTTCTTATTACAGGCCACTAAAAACAGAAATATTGAACAAACAAAGATACTAGATGTCTGGTGTGTACATGTGTGTCTGTTTGACCCAGCAGGTGGTGATCAGGGCAGGTTTGTGATTGACAACCAGACAGGTGAGATCAGGTTAACCAGAGCTGTGGACGACCGACAACTGACACCAAACTTCAGACTCAGCATCATGGTACAAATTCTGATTCTTTTGTCCTGTTTTATTCACAACAATCACTGTTCTCAAAAAACAGATGAAAGACTGTCTTACCTGTCCTCACCTGTCTCAATTCCTGCAGGCGTCTCAGCTGGATGATTCACTAAAGTACAGTGTGGCGTCAGTTCTGGTCAGAGTTCTCTGTGAGAATGTGTTCCCTCCATTCTTCAACAGAACCACTTACAAAGGTTTCATCATCCAGAGCTCTAGCCCTGCCTCCATCGTCTCCACCTACGGGAGCCAGGTGCTGCTGGTCCAGGTGTCTGACTGGGACTTCTCTGATGTAAGAACAGCTACAGGTCTACCTGTTTACTGTATCACCTGTATGAACCAAACACCTGCTGAGTCATTACACCTGTCCAATCACAGGGCCTGAATCCAAACATCCGCTACTCCCTCCATCCTCCATCAGTCAGTGACGGACTGTACCACATCACCCAGGGGGGGGTTCTGATCGCCCGGACCGACCGACTGCACGCCTTCGACAGACACATCCTACAGGTGAGATTACCTTTACCTGTACTGTATTATACTACTATACTGCAATACTTCAACACAGAGGTCCTTAAATAAAAGTAAGGTTTGTATTTTCTGACAGATCTAAGTACGAGGCAGCAGACCGTAAGGAAGGGAGATCAAATTTAGAAAATATAATTTAACAGTCGAGTAAAATGTGAGATGTTTTTTATTTAACTTTTAAATACTCCAAAACTTGTACAGAGTTTGGTTGGAGGCAGCTTTTATAAATGGTTTTAAAGGAAGTTTCCAGAATCTGACAACATAAAAGATGGATTATTAATGGTTAACAACTGATGTTGAAAGTCTTGGTCAGTGTGGTGTTCAGGAACAGAAAAGCAATCTGTTGATGGTCTTCAGGTGTGTTTATGGTCTCTTGGGAAGGACTGATGTGCAGAGCAGAGTCTCAGCAGGAGCAGCTGACTGGGATTAAAACTAAAAGCTTCACAGTGTGAATCCACATCTGATGATGAGTCTGTTCAACCAAGTGTTTAGAGTCAGTCCGAAAATATCTCAGACAGGAAGTTTCAAGTCAAGTCAAGTCAATTTTATTTATATAGTGCCAAATCCCAGTAGAAGTTATCTTTTTTTTCCCCAGACCCAACATTCCTCCATCAGCAAGCACTTGGTGACGGCGGTAAGGAAAAACTCCCCTTTAACAGGAAGAAACCTTGAGCAGAACCGGCTCTAGGTGGGCGCCATCTGCCTCAACCGGTTGGGTTTACATAGAAAGAAGGATGGAGGGGGAGAGACACAGAGAAGCATAATAACAACAATAACAATAACAATGTAGGAATAACACTACACTTGAAATTAATATGCACTCGTAAATTATATGGGGAGCCACCTCCATTGATGAATGAATCAATGAGACTTTAATTAATTAATTAATAAGAAAGAAAATTAATTACACCAAATGAATCAGTCTTATATCTAAAAGTCATGAACTCTGAATACAGGGACGTCTATCTCCCTAAAGGAACACACAGATACAATGGCTTGGCTATAAATCAAGATATTTAACTACCAACGTATACTGATTAATGGGAAACACTAAACATATATACTTAGTAAAACTAAAATGAATGAAGAAATGGATGCATGAATGAATGGGTAAATTAAATTAACAAGTTATTGCTGACAGAATGAATGAATGAATGCTAATGATAATAATAATAATGTATCACAGAAATACAATTCACAAAGTGCTTCACAAGAATAAAAGTTAAAAATAAGACCATAACACATACAAACAATAAATAAGCCACAAGTTAAAGTTAATAAAACACATGCAACAGGGTACCCCAAAAGAAACACACAAAAGAACAATCACTAGACATCTTAAGGTGAGACAAAGGCCAGTTTGAAAAGATGGGTCTTCAGTGGCTTTTTAAAAGCAGAGAGACCACAGACCATATGTCTAAAGGAGGGGAGTTCCACAGTGTTGGAGCCACTACTTCAAAGGCACGATCACCTTTTGTTTTCCGTCGATAAAAGTGATAAAAGTGCAATCAGGCAGGCACAGTTCAAAAAAATTAAAACCTTTGAAATGAATAAATCGTTCAGTAGGACGGATTTATTTAAAATGGAGTGAGCATTCAACAGCGCTATCCTGAGGGGCAGAGTGGAGGATGGACAGGATGCCATGTCCCTGATAATTGTCTGTATAGGGAAAAAGAAAAAGCCCGGTGAGAGCGTTAATGACTGATGAGGCCAGGGGGGGGTAGCTAACAGGGGGGACAGTACTCTGATGAGACACCATAGCCGGAAGTGGAGGTTTCGGGAGGGGGGCGTGAGATGTAAACAGTCAGTCACATGGGGTGGACAAGTCAGCACTGGACTGAACGTGATGACTTGATGGGCAGCAGGTGTGTAAGGAAGCATGGGCATGAAGGACACTGTATTCCAGATTGTCGGAAAGCACTCGTGCACCAAAGAGGTGACCACGTTTCCAGAAAAGGTTGAAATTATCAACAAAGTGCACATTGTTGGTGTCGCAGGCAGACAAGAGCTGGGTGTTGAGGCTGAGCAGCCTCGTGAAACATCCCATGCCGTGAGTGGGGGTTGGTCTGGACATGCAGACATTGCTGTGGGACTGTTTGAGGATGTTAAGGAGATGGGTGAAATCTTAGTATAATAGCTTGGACTGCTGTTTTTGGATGTCATTTGTACCAACATGAACAAGGACCCTGTCAACCTTGGGATAGGAATTTAAAATGCCTGGGACTTTATCAGCATGTCTTGTACAGCAGCACCTGGGAAACAGAGAGTGTGCGTTCTGCCGACTCTCACATTTCTGATGATCGAGTCACCAATAATGAGAGTTGATGGGGGAGATGGCACCTGCTGATGGGGGCTGTGGGAGCGGGCAGCAGATCTGCAGGTTACTGGACAGGTTACTGGCTTGGTATGGCGGTGGTAGGATGAAGCCTGGTGCTGAGACCTCCATCGCTGGATGGCAACTGGTCCTGGCAGGACAGCCGCAGCAGAGACATGTCAGGATGGAGGTGGAGCTGCAACTTTGGCTAGAGACCAATGCCGGGGTTTTGACCTGGGAGGTGGGAGAGATGGAAGACACTGCTAGCCCGCCACTAGTGAAGGGAAATCTTCACCCAGGATGTCAAAATGGTTCACCAGCTGGATGTCCTGTGTTGCAGGAACATGAGAGGAGGAAAAGGAAAGTCTTCCCTTCTTTTTGTCGCAGTCACCAACCACCTCCCACTGCTCCAGTTGTAATGGAGTGGTGCAGCTAACCGGGAATTTTGGTATAGCCCCGAGCAGGAGCCAGGGGTCTGCAGGGATGGAGACTGCAGCAGGGACGGCAGCTGGAACAGCAGCAGTGTCAGGCAGAGTAGAGGCAGCAGCCAGAGGAGAAGCAGCATCAGTTGGATAGGAAGCAGTGCCAGCCTGCTCTTCAGCACTGGTGATGGTGCCCTGCAGTAGGCCTCCGAAGACGATTGTGTCCAAGAGTTTTTCAGCCTCTTGAATTTTGTAGAGGTTGTGAATTCTTTGCTCCAACTCAGCGATCTTCCTGCTGAGACAGAGACAGCTCTTGCAGCCAGAAGGCAAGGTAAGTGGAGTCATGGCATTTGCTCAGCTTGTTGTTCTGAATAGCCTAAAAACCAGACTCCCTATGGCTAAAATCCTATTATCCAATAAAAGATATTGTTAAAAACAACCAATATCTAAAAACATGAGATGTAAAAGTCAGTTTTTGAGAAAGCTTTCTGACGGCCAAACACGACACATGCGCAGGGACAAATGGCATGGCACTAGTTGGTTGGGCCTTGTTATCAAAAATGAGTCAAACACAATGAGGGGCCATGACTCTAACTACAGCCAATAAAAATTTTATTTTGAATAGCAATCTTGCATCATCTCTGAAACAGAAGCATGGTAGATGGTTTTCTTACTGTTTCTGTGGTGATAAAGGCTTGATGATTTGGCAAACTTCCCAGAAAGCACAGAGCAAGGCAAAGCAGACTCTGTGATCCTCAGGTCACCATAGTGACAGCCAGATAAGAAGCACTGCAGTTTCAGTGAAGTGCTCTGGTTCAGCACTTCTTCAGGAGAGTGAATCTAGTCTCAGACTGAGGCCACATAATGGACACACGTAGCAGGGGGATGTCCCAGTCTCTGTGCGTTCAGTGGCAGGCTGCAGAGTTGGATGCATGGAGCTCTGAACTAATCAGAAGAGTCCTTGGAAAATCTTTAAAAAGTTTAACTACAGGATAAAAATAGGATATTACAAAAAAAAATAGATTATTCCATTCAAATGGCATCTCTTTCAGGGGTTTCAGTCCTTAGAAGAAAAATTAAAATATAAAACAATGCCTGAGGTGCCAGGCCATCTCGGCTGCAGGGCCAAGAGGAACACAGAAGAAGCAGCAGTGGTCAGTAAGCCAAAAAGCAGAAGAAGAGCCACAGAGAAAGAGTTGTAAAACTTCTTATAGTCTAGGAGGCGTGTTTTGGAAGAAATAGGATCTTTGGTGCTCTTCTGGGGGACCACATTGATTGCTAATTAATTTCTTTGTGTGGAGAGAAAAACTGACCTTCAAATGAAAAGGGAATGATTTTATTCTTATAGAATATTTGAAGACTATACGCACTTGCAAGTTGAATACTCTCATTCTGTCATCAATGTTGACACATCATGAGAAGCAGTGAGAAGACAATTAGAAGTTGCAATATTGATTAACCACATAAAATGCAGAATAAAATCAATAAACCTTAATTTCTGTAATTAATTATATTAAGAAAGCATTATCCTAGCAACTGAACCATAGCTAAATAACACACTTACACTGGTCAAATGCAATATGTGTGACTTATAATTAACACATTTTTGAAGCAGAGTTTGTATTTCCATAATATCAAACAAATTAATAGTTCTAAAACAGTAAAAGTTAACATTGGTTAGATAAGTCCACATACATATTTTTACACATTTTTAGTGGCATTTCCAACCAATTCAGAAAGAAAAAGAGAGGAGGAGAGGGGGTGACTCAAAGGTATGTGGCTTCTCTCAAATTTACGAGTTAACTGCACGATATGTAATTTCTGTCTCTAGGGGTCTCTCATTTAAAACAATAACAAATGACAGAGATTGATGATGTTATGAAGTAACATGGGATCATGGGAGTTGTTGTCTTCATTGTTAAAATACCAGCTTCTCCAGGTCAGGATTACTTCAGTGTTCATCGTTCAGGATGTTTTTACCGGGAGCCGAATTATGGGGTATGACACCATTGAAAGGCAACCAAATGAAATGGACTGTTACCTTGATTCAAATTTTGGATTTCTCTGGTTTTGAAAATTGTTAGAAATATTTGGGATAATGTAAGTATACAACTCAACAAAATATAGGTCTAGTCATTTTTAACTAGACATTCTAATGTGGAATAGTTACATATTATAGTTTTAAGAGAAGGGAGTGAGTGGGCAATAGTTCATACAGGTCGTCTGTGAGGTGAGGGAGAAGGCTCCAGTTGGTTTAGTCTGTTTGTACTTGAAAAGAAAAACAAAGTCATTAGGGACTGCTCGTTATTCATCAGAAGGAAGGAGGTGGCTGGGGTGTGACTTCTTCTTAACCCTCCCCGGAGCTACAAATATTTTTCCTTGAGCCTCCCTGAGTGACTGGGTGAAAATGCATGACCTTCCCTCCACCATAAATAACCATATTTTATTATATTCACACCAAAGATAGGTAGTATTGGAGAAAATAAAAAGCTAATTTAGCTAATTTCTTAAGCAAAATGCAAATCCTCCTTACAAATAATCACATCATCACACAAGCTGTTTGTGCACTTCAGCAGAATATGGGTGCATGACAGCCAGCCCTCCTACCACACAGAACCAACAACATTTAATAAGCCTACATACACACACACACACACACACACACACACACACACATCACAGCGTGCACACAGCCAACAATAGCTACATGTGCATATTAATGACCATTTTCCCAAATAAACTGTAACATACACAACAGTGGCAGCAGTGGCCAGAATAATATCAGCTGGCAGGGCACCCATTATTAGATTTAAAAAAACGTACCTTTTGATGATCGCATTAACTAAACTAAAAAAACGAAATCCAGGAGCAGCAAATTAGCTCTGGTTTAGGCCTTCCTTTGCCAGTTAACTCCAACTCTTCATTAAAAGTTAATCTTGAAAAAGGCATGGATAATTCTCACTAGCCATGGTTATTCCTGGCTTGTTTATGTTTTTTTCCTGCTAGCTTTAGATTGTGTCTGCTCCATTTCAGTGCACTGGTGCACCACTTTACACATAACAGTGAAGGCCGGGAAAACTGTTTAAATGGAGTTTAACAATAATGTCAGCCTACAGGTCAAAAGCCATGGTAGCTTTCCTAGCTGACAAATAATTACCAGCATGGACAGTAATGTTCACAATATGATTTTATGTAAGCCTAAATGACAATCAGTTTTCTGTCTTATCAATCTCCCTTGACTTGTTTGTGTTTGTATAGGCCATGTGGTTGTGGTGATGTAAATGTCATTCTCGCCACTGAAATTCGGCGGCGGATCTGGCGGATCTGCCAGCTACAATAACTGTCCAATGGTGTGCAGACTCTGCCTACTCGGTGCACCACAGGTGTAGCAGTGTGGTAATGGTGGTAATGGTGTGGACCCATTCACAGCGCACAGCGGGCTGAACTTGTCATAAAGTAGCGACAACAAAGCCCGCCCACTTAGAGGGAAGATATGGTTGTGATTGGTCAATTTTACTATCATTTGAAATTACTCAGCCCTCTGTGAAATTATAGCTGGACCACCAATCACAGAGCTGAAAGCAACATTTTCTTCCCAGCAACTGTGGAGACGCAAAATTCTGAAAGGCTGAGAAAAGGGGGCTTCTTTCATTTAACCCTTCACACTCCAACACAAACTGAACAGGCAGGTTTGAATGGTTTATTTCCTCTGAAACATTTTGTGAGTCCCGTCACCATACAGAGGTAAAACACGTATTTTGAAAAGAAAAAACGTATTTAAAATAAATACAGAATGCAACCACTTAAAGTTGTATGTCCCTCCCCTAAGCAAAAATAAAAAACATGTCCCTCCCCAGTGCTTAAAAAATTATTTGACATGCCTTCCCCATTTTGCACCACCCCCTCCCTCTCATGAATAACAAACAGTCCCTTAATTCCTATTGTCCATTGTCCTCTCATGGCTGGTGGAGGAAGGCACAAGTTTTTAGTCCTGTTCATGTCTCTTTGACATCCTTATGCCTTTAGGTCAGAGGTCATTGGGTCCGTGTGTGTGTGCTCCTGCACCTGCACAGACAGACTATTAGGCCAAAAGGAATCATAATGTTTTTGAAAGAATTAAACTTTTCTTTTGTTCCTGGGTTCGTCGTCCTACAACAACAACAATAATAATAATGATAGGAATATGACTAATAATAATAGTGGAAGCAGTGGGCAAAAATTATTAATAATACTAGCGGCAGCGGTGGGCGTCACACTGGACAGCAGTCGGTCTGCAGGCAAAGGTCTCCTGCGAGACAAGAAAGCACAAAACTCAAGGGAAGCCAAGTTAGTATACAGATGGAGAGGAGGAGGAGGAGGAGAGCGGAGCTCAGTGCATCATGGGAAGTCCCCCGGCAGTCTAGTCCTATAGCAGCATAACTAAGGGCCGGTCCAAGGCGAGCCTGGCCGGCCCTAACTATAAGCTTTATCAAAAAGGAAAGTTTTAAGCCTACTCTTAAACGTAGAGAGGGTGTCTGCCCCCCGGACTGAATCTGGAAGATGGTTCCACAGGAGAGGAGCCTGATAGCTGAAGGCTCTGAGATCAAGATTAAAATCCTGATGACAATGATAATGTTGATCCTGGATGATGTGCTGTGACTCTGCAGGTTGTTGCCAGAGATGAAGAATCAGGAGAAGAAGTTTCTGCTTCAGTGGACATTGAAGTTCTTCAGAGAGGACAACCAGGTGAACGACACAGCTCTATACAACACACCTGGACATGCCAGACTCAACACAACTTTACAAGACTTGACACAACACACCTCAACATGACTTGATACAACACGCCTCGACACAACGTGACTCCACACAACACATCACGACATGATCTCCCCCTGCCTGTAGTTCCTTGTGGTGCATTCACTGACATGAACTCTTTCCTGCCTGTAGTTCCCCATGGTGTGTTCACTGAGGAACAGCTGTTCAGGGATGTGGACAGCAGACTGGCGGGAGGAATCGCTGCCATGATTGTGCTGCTGTTTCTATCAGCACTTCTGTTTCTGCTGCTTCAAATCATCAGGAGACGACGACAACGAGAACCTGACGAACAAGGAGCTGTCGCCCTCGGAAAACATCCCAGTGTGGTATGAACTGAAATTGCAACCTTTACTACCTATGACATGAAACATTAAAACACCCGACCAGATGTATGAAACGTTAAAACACCTGACGGAAGACTTTGTGAATTACATAATACAAGTTAATATTATTTTTAGCAGTTTCTCCTGGCTCAAACATTTAGGAAAACTTTCAGCTTGAAGATGTTTGGTGAATGAAGGATTTAGGTAACAACTGAGTTTCTACACTGGAATCCAAACAGACAGATATACTGTGTGAGGGATCAATGATGAAAATGTTACATGCGGGCCTAGCAGGTGAACCTTAATGCAGACACTCAGAGGTGAGGAGACAAAGACACGGTAGGATAAGGTATTTATTAAAGCAGACCAGGGGAAACTAGTACTGTTAACTGATGCAGAGACTGTGATCTGGCAGTGTGGATCTGGCAGGGCTGAGTATAAGTAAAGGTCTTGACTATGGAACAGGTTCTGACTCCAGCACACCTGTCTCCACTCACACAATCACACACGCAGGGAGAGCGGTACTGGGGAAGTGGCAACAGGTAGGGAGACACAGGCCAGAGACAGGAATTGTGACAGAAAAAAGTGAAATCACACAAAAACAGGACAGTTAGAAAAGGTCACATTATCTGTTCAGCACAACGTGTTAATGTTCAGCTTGTAAAAAGGCAGTTAGCAGGTGTGGAAAAGCCCAAAGTCATTAAAACTGTATGTTTATATTCAGATTAAATAAATATTTAAAGAGAATTTCTGATTCTCTCCATCCTGTGTGTTTCCTGTGTTACTTCTGTACAGTTTACAGTTCAGATGTAACAGTTTGCACAGTTTACTGTGGTTTCACTCACTAAGGAACTGTTACAGTTTACAGTATATATTTTTATTATATTAACTCTCTCTCCTGTTTCCTGTGTTACCTCTGTAGAATTTACTGTGGTTTCAGATGGTGAGTTTAATGATTCTTCTTCAGTGATGTTGTGACTATCAGTGTGCACATCCTGTGCTACGTTTACATTCATACATCAGTGGAGTGGAGGTGTTCCTCTGTTGTGTTTACCATTCATCTAAATAACTAGAATAAACTAAACATGAACACTAACCTCTCATCTCTCCATGATTGACAGGTGAGCTCCAGTCGACCTGTGTTCTCCATGGACGAGATGTCCTACAACAGCAGAGCTTTCAGCCACGAATACGAGTCTTCACGCTCAGGAAGTTTCCACGGCAGACAGGGCATCTACACCAGGAAACAGTCTCTTCGTCCTCCTTCATCATCATCATCATCATCATCAACCATCATCCTTGACCCAGAAAGCAGCTGCAGACCTCGAAGTGATCTGTTTCCTGTCTCAGAAGCACCAGAACTCGAGCCTGCAGTGAAGGGAGACAGGCTGACTGTTAAAGAAGAAACACGCCGTTTATCGGTTGTTAAAGAGGAACCAGGATGCCTATCAGCTATTAAAGAGTGTCAACAGTCAGCGCAGGGACACACTGAAGGTGTGTCCACAGGTGTTCAAGGTGATGACATCAGAGCAGTAAAATCAGAGACGCTTCAGAGTGACGACATGAAAACAAATCAAACAGAAGAGATGTCTCAGGAGTCAGAGAACCCGTACAGAACGATGGTCTCTGTGATCTGTCTCTCTGGAGACGAATCCAGCTCAGAGGATGGACAGTAGATATATCTCAACTACCAATCAGAAAACAGAAATATAGAATCAATATCAACTGAACAACAAACTGTCAAACATCTGAACCTGACATGATTCACTCAAGGGTTTCCTTATGTCACGCCCCTTTAATCTCACCATCATAACCGTGTGAAACCGGAACACACAGACATCAACACACCCTGTAACAACCAGCAGAAACTCCTCTTTACAGATGTGTGTTTCTCTGTAATGTGTACAGGATCAGTGTGTTTCTCTGTAATGTGTTCAGGATCAGCGTGTTTCTCTGTAATGTGTTCAGGATCAGCGTGTTTCTCTGTAATGTGTACAGGATCAGCGTGTTTCTCTGTAATGTGTTCAGGATCAGCGTGTTTCTCTGTAATGTGTTCAGGATCAGCGTGTTTCTCTGTAATGTGTTCAGGATCAGCGTGTTTCTCTGTAATGTGTTCAGGATCAGCGTGTTTCTCTGTAATGTGTTCAGGATCAGCGTGTTTCTCTGTAATGTGTACAGGATCAGCGTGTTTCTCTGTAATGTGTACAGGATCAGCGTGTTTCTCTGTAATGTGTTCAGGATCAGCGTGTTTCTCTGTAATGTGTTCAGGATCAGCGTGTTTCTCTGTAATGTGTACAGGATCAGCGTGTTTCTCTGTAATGTGTTCAGGATCAGCGTGTTTCTCTGTAATGTGTTCAGGATCAGCGTGTTTCTCTGTAATGTGTTCAGGATCAGCGTGTTTCTCTGTAATGTGTTCAGGATCAGCGTGTTTCTCTGTAATGTGTTCAGGATCAGCGTGTTTCTCTGTAATGTGTTCAGGATCAGCGTCAGAGAAAAAAGACGCTCCTTATGACTTGAGATCTTTGTTCAGAAACATCAAATTTCACAACATTTTTTCAGCTACACCCAGAAAACTCACAACTTGATATCAATCAGAGTGATGTCACTAAACATATCAATCCTTGCTGGCTGATACAGAACAATTACACTCAGCAAATCCTCAGAATGATCCAATCAATGAAAATCAATACATGTTTTGACATCACTAAGACTGTAATGTACTGTACATTTTTAACATTCTTTCCATAAAAAGTTTCCTAGAGCATGTGTACACACATGATAAATAATGATATTTCTGAATAATTTGTCCTGAAAAGACGATATCTATCTGTCTCTCTATGGGGGGGGGGGTCACAGTTACTTCATAGATCAACAGAAGTGTTATCAGATCATGATTACAATATAATAGTAATATATTATAATTATATAGTGATTCATTAATTACTATATATTATTATATATTAATATAATGTGATGTAATATAAAATTAAGGAAAGATAAAATCACAAAATGTCCTCAGATTTAATTTTAAAACCACACCACATGTGGACAGTTGAGGGCACTATAATAAATCCCAATACAGTACATTACAACATAATAAATCTACACATCTCAACTTTATGATACTTTGTGTTTTTAATTTAAAGTTATTTAAAGTGTGATTATTTCTAGTTTTTGACTGAAAATGAAACAAAGTGAAGCGGAAGGAGGAAGGGAGGAACCTGAACAGCAGTTCCGTCACACTGTCAATCACCTGTGACAGACCGAAAACTACCTGCTACACCTTCACAATAAGAGACTATACAGGTCAATCTGCAGATTTACACCAAACTTCACTGCGAGACCAACAGCAGCTGTGATTGGTCATCTGTTGACTTCTGACATCACACATAACCAATAAGATCCCCGTTGCTCCAGAAGAACTGCTCATTATGATTTCTGTGAAACACAATAAATGAAGATTTTTAATCCAAAAATTGAACTCTTGAATTATTATCGTAAAGTGAAATATGATAAAATAAAATCAAACATTTAGAAAATAGAATTAATAATTTAACAGTTAATAATAATAGTTTCTGTAACTGTGTGGTTCAAATACTTCAAACAAAATGTTAATATTATTGTAACATGAGGAGGGAAGAAGCTTTTATTTTGTCTGTGTGAATCTCTGACAGGAAGTAGATGCTCTTATTGTGTCGGACTTGACTCGGGTCTGGTCGGCTCCTTTCGGCTCTGAGCTCCGAGTTCCTGTAACTTCAGTTTCTGCTCGTGTCGGCAGCTGTTTGTCGGTCCGGCCGTTAATCCTTTGTTTGTTTGTTTGTTTGTTGTCGTCACCGTTATTACCGAATTACTACTTTTACGACCACGAGCGAAGTCACCGGTGGGACCAGGATCCAAACCGGGACCAGGACCAGGATCAGGATCAGGATAAGGATCAAGATCAGGACGGTCCATCGTTAAAATCCCTGAAATCTCAGGTTCTCTGGTGAAAAACATTTAAGTTTTTTGGTCTGATGTGGTCTGTGAGATGGACTAGATGTGGTCTGTGAGATGGACTAGATGTGGTCTGTGAGATGGACTAGATGTGGTCTGTGAGATGGACTAGTGAGATCTGGTCCCATGACTGACTCGCTGACTTCCCAAAACTTTTAAGGAACAAACTTTGTGATTCAGTTTTACTGAGGAAACGTTCAGAGAACCTGAAGTCACTTTTAACGCTGATATTTGTTATCAGAGACTCTCTGTAAACATCAGTGATGCTACCAGCAGAATAACTGAGATAACATGAAACTGTTTATTAAACTTACCTGTATTCAGGTAATATAATACTAATAATAATAATATCTTTGAGAGCGCATGAAGCTGCCAGAGTGTCACAGCTTCACCCTCTTCTGTGTGATGAAACTGCAAATATGAATCATGTAAATTAGGTGACCAAATAGAAAGCAACTTTAACAAACGTTCAGATCAGCTGATCACAGTTAGTTCAATTAGATAAAACCTTGTCACCATGGCAACAGGCCAACGAAGGGCAGAGCCTCCATTGGAATCAAGCGGAGCCACAAATATTAAATGGAAAACAGCTGCTTTTATACAGTGCTTTTATCCAAAGCGCTTTACAACTTTTTTGCTGCTCACTCACCCATTCACACACACACACACACACACACACACAGCAATAGCAGCAAGCTACCATATAGGGTTCTGGCGCTGCCAGTGGGAGCAATATATATATATATATAAGCTTCATAAATGTAGAATTTATGGCAGAGCTGTTGTTTTGGATTGCATCAGATTGCACAGGTGTTGAATGAAGTGGCCGGAGTGTACGTGTGTGTGCGTGTGTGTGTGTGCATGTGTGTGTGTGTGTATTTATATATGGAAAAGTGGTCTCAGATTTCAACATTTCCTTGCAGTGGTCTCAGCATGAGTGTCCAGCCCCGGAGAATCCGTCTGAAACCCTGGCTGCTGGCTCAGGTGAACAGCAGCAGGTATCCTGGTCTACAGTGGCTCAGTTCAGACCAGCGACTCTTCCAGATCCCCTGGAAACACGCCACACGCCACACACCAACATCCGAGGAGGAAAACACCATCTTCAAGGTCTGATCAAACCCTGAACCTAAACCGTTAAACACTGAACCTTAAACCCTGAACCCTGACCTGCTCAGAGACTGTAACAGATCTTCTTCTTCACAAACATTTAGATCAGTATATTTGTTTTCTTTCACTGAACATTTGATCAGGTGATAAAATTCATATCAGCTGATCTCAGGTCAGAACAAGTTTGATTCATCAGTTTAACATTACAATACAAACAGATAAAGAAAACAACCTTCTTACTCTAAAAGTAGATTGAGAATCAGGTCACTAATGAAGGCCATAAGATGTGGTTGAACACTCCAGAAAAAGTTAGTAAGTGGATGTTGAGTTAAGATGTTAAATATGTGACATCTCTGTGGTTAATATTCTAAAGATCCACTTATGTGTCACACATTATCAATAACTGTTAATTTTCAGTCAGTAAACATACAATCAATAAAAGACACAAAGAAGAACGAGCCTGTTTCATTTCCCAGTTTCACAGTTACTGCTCATGATGTCACTTCCTCCTTTTCTGCTTCTGCTTTCATTAGTTTCACTGCTGAACTGCAACCATGTGAATTATGATAATATTCGATTTGATTTGTGTTTCTGTCATTTCAGGACGTTTGTATGAAAACAGATCATCATAAAAACAACTAATTTATCCACAAAGTGACATCCATTTGATATCTGAGCTCAAACAGACTCATAAAGTTTGAAAAGTGATGTTGTCAGTCAGAAAGTAAACACACAGGAAGTGAGGGAACTTTACTTCAGATTAATTTATTATTTATTAATCATCATAATTTATTCTTTAGTCCTCCAGGAGGAGCTGATGTCCTGGTTCTGATGGGTTATATAATAATAATAATAATATACAATTTTATTTATATATATATATATATATATATATATATATATATATGATCCCTTCAGCTTTTATTTATTATTTACCCTTTAGTAAAATAAACTTTACTGTGTGTACTGCAGACCTGGACTAGAAGTTAAATATAGTAACTGTTTGTCTGTGTTGTGTCTGTTTTATCCTGCAGGCTTGGGCTCTGGAAACAGGTAAATATCAGGAAGGTGTGGATGAACCCGACCCTGCCAAGTGGAAAGCAAACCTTCGCTGTGCCCTCAACAAGAGTCGAGAGTTTCAGCTGAAGTACGACGGAACGAAAGAGACTCCGGTCCAACCATACAAGATCTACGAGGTCTGTGAGCAGCCGCCCAACGCAGGTGAGGATGCTCACTCGGTGAGGACACTCACCCGGGTGAGGACGCTCACTCGGTGAGGACACTCACCCGGGTGAGGACGCTCACTCGGTGAGGACACTTTTTGGCCTTCATCAGACACTATTAAGAACCTGAAGAAAACTGAAACACATCAGTCAAGAAGTTGTTCTTTAATTTTGACCGTTTTACTCTGAAACTCACACATCAGGACTGTAGAGAGGAACATCATCATCATCACCGTCACATCATTATATTACATAACATATATAAACATATGACACTGTCCAATTCAGTCATTTTATTTCATTGTTTTTTTTCTTTGGTGTCATTGTTTTACTGATGTTTTCACATGTTTGGTGCTTATTTGGCTGATTCCAGTAAATATATTTATCAGTGAATTTAAATTATAAATAATAAATTCACTGTTTCATGATTTCTGGCTCAGAAACAGAATTCAGACCTTCACGTTGAAATGAAACACAAGCTGAATATATCACCTTTGACTAATCAGTCACATAAACATTTATTGTGATCTTTAGTCTTTGAGTCCAGACACCTCTTTAACTAAATACTCTCCTGCTCATTTTGGTCCAAACAAACGTTATATTTCTATATCTATAACTTTATATATATTTATATTTTACTTTCAGTTTGTGATCATCTATGAAATGTGATGAGTAAATAAACCAGTTTTGATCAGTCTGAAGATCAGAGCTGATGATCAGCTTCAGAAACCTGCATCCAAACATTTCTGTCACCGACAATCTGACATCACATCCGTGTCACACTGTGATTGGTCAGCTGTATGGAGGTGAGGAAGTAGGTGGAGTCTGACTCATTCAGTTACGTCTCATGTGAACAAGAGTGAAACACTGAAGGTCTTCAGAGAATCTGCATGTCTGTTATCTCTGTGTTTAAACCACGTCTTGCTCCGCCGAACAGAACTATAAACACTTCTGATGTCGTACAAACTTGGCTCTTAACACATTTCACACTGTGTCTGAGTCTGTTTTTGTTTCACACGTCTGGTAATTAAAGCTTCACACTTGAGCCTTGAGGATAAGTTTGGTTTTGGTGTTTAACAAAAAAGAAAATAAAGGTTGGAGCTGATCTGTCAGCGTGTTTGAGGCATGGATGTATTATAAGAGCTGGATAGGGCACCGTCACTCAGCCTTGCAGCCAATTTTTCCCAGTGGTCACTCATGGTATTGCAGCGAAAAATCCCACTGGCCCGAAAAGCATTTTCCCCACAGACCACCATTGTAAGAGAGATGTCTATAAAACTGTTGACAGGACACCTCCAACTGCAAACAAGGTCAATTATGACTCTTTCTATTATTCATTTTTGATCCATGGAGGCTTTATATTTGTAAAACTTTCCTCAAGCTGAGAAAAGTGATTTAAAAATCTGTGATGTTATCACAATGTAAATGTGAATGTAGGTGTGTGTCTGTGGGCTGAGAGGGAACTCGTGGGCGGGGCCAGTGGGGGAAACACTACTGCGCATATTCAGTGGGCCTCACAATGTAGAAGCAAACCCGGAAGCTAGAAACTTTTTTTGGTGTATACGCCAGCTGAGCAAATTTATTGGATTGAATGGGCACCATTTTTGGTCTGGTATCCAGCTCTTATAGGCAGGATCTGAATGTTTTCATGATCTCACAGATGCCTGTAAAGATAAAATATTCATGTTAATGTTCAGATGTTTAAATCCAGCATTCATACCACCTGCAGCAGACTTAACGTATGTCCAAAGAAGTCTGTGGAAATATTGGATTTAAAGGTTGTGTTCGCCCAAACAAACATGAAGTCTTGTGAAGAACCAGATGTGGACTCTGTTGTAACTCCATTAAATAGAAATAGAACGTTCATTTCTGACAGAAATGATTTTTCTTCTGCATGACACTACAAAGCAACAGAATTTCCTGCGTAGTTTGTGCAAATATTTTCAACATGAACTCGATGTATTTCAGAAGCAATGATTCAAACTTCTGTTTGTGTTTCAGATGCTGTGGAAGACGATGAAGATGAGGTGAGAAATAAAGTTTAAAAACAGTCTCTTCATGTTTTTAATTATTATTATATTACTATTATTATTAAGACGAGGTGAGAAAAAAAGTTTTAAAAGTCTCTACATGTTTTTATAACATCACTGATGAAAAAACGGTTTCATTCTCAGATGCCGAATCTGATGGACCTCACGATCAGTGAGTAACAAGTGTAGTTCCCTGTCACCATGGAAATGCAGTGGTTAATGATGTAATCTAATGATGTAATGTGTTGTCAGACCCCAGGATCAGTGACCCCACCTCCTTCACCTCCTTCCGGGCTCACAGCGAGATGAGCCAGTTCACTTCCACCAACGGGACCTTCGGACCTCCACACATCATCCCCATACCTCTACATCCTATGACCCCTGAGCTCCCCATGACCTCTGACTTACCTCAGCAGGACTTCCAGCCTCAGGGCCAGATGGTGGATCAGGGGAGCTTCATCCCAGACCTGAACTCCCTGCCCCCCCCGACTGCCTCGGCCCCGATGGAGGCCAGCACCATGAGCGGGGTCCAGAACCAGTCCTGCAAGTATGACCTGCTGAGCAGCATCCCACGTGAGTACAACCTCTGACCTTTCACCTCTGGCCTTCAGGGGTCCACAGTTCTAGTCCTGATCCTAAACAGACCCATTCCTTCATGTCATGTGACTTCAGCCTAGCTTAGCACAAAGACTTGAAGCAGGGGTAAACTGCTAGCCTAGCTACATCAGAAGAGCTACCTGCCCAAACTTTTGACTCACCTTCACTCACCTGACTGACATCTCAGGAAGTGGCTCCTGAAGTGTTCTCAGGTACACAGGTGATAGAATATTTATTGATACTGTTGAAAGGTTCAGTTCAGTTTGACTTCATGTGTTGAATATTTGTGTTGAAAGATTCTCAGTCTGAAACTTCACCTGGACGACATACCTGTTCTGCGTTTAACAGACTGCAGTATCAGGTTCATATATTTTATACAAAATGTGATGAGATTTGGATTTATTTTTTTAAATCAAATTTAAATTCTTTAAACTCTTCCTGATAAATAATAATTACTGACACACATGTTCACTTATTGACTGAACTGACAGTTTGTCAAAGACTAATTATATAACCCAGTTGTATAATTATTTAGTGACAACACCTCTCTGTGTTGCTGTAGTAACGGATCTGGACCTGAAGTTTATTGTGATAATAAATGTCCTCTCTGTTGCCGTAGTAACAGATCTGGACCTGAAGTTCCAGTACCGCGGCCGACCGATGGGCTCTCTGACTGTCAGTAACCCTCAGGGCTGCCGGCTGTACTTTGGACACCTGGAGCCGACCCCAGAGCAGGTGGACCTGTTCGGACCCATCACCCTGCAGCAGGTCCGGTTTCCAGGGACGGCCGAGATCCAGAACCAGAAGCAGCGGTTCTACACTGAAGCCCTGCTGGACGTGATGGACCGTGGCCTGATCCTGGAGATCTGGGAGCAAGACATCTATGCAGTCCGCCTCTGTCAGTGCAAAGTGTTCTGGTCTGGACCTGGCATGCCCGAACAGGGTCCTCCGAATCCCATGGAGAGGGAGAAGAAGATCAAAGTGTTCAGCCTCAACGACTTCCTGCAAGGTGACAAACGCCTCCAACCCAAAGCCCCTAACCCTTACCCGTCTAACAGCTTGATTCCACCAGGCACAGCTGCGTTGTGTTCCGGCTTCAATGCAGCCGCTGGAGCTGATCGCGGCCACTCTAGTGAATGCTTGTGATCACACCAGACGCACCACAGTGCATTTCAGAAGCGCCTCTCCACTCCGCACAAAACACACGCCTAGTCTATTTTTGACAGAAGCCGCCTCAAGCAGGACAGGAAGTCAGACACAGGAATAGCACAGAACATCTGGTCAATTTTCAAAATAAAACACACTGTGCAGACTCCCGATCATACATCGCATCACTGCATCAACATGATGTTATAACCGGTGGCACCAGATCAGAAGTCACCCGGTCAGAGGATATTTTTTGTCGCCATGGACGACAAGAGGTTCATCTTGGAAGTGGAAAATCACAAGATTTAATGACATCACTCCTACCATGATGCCCCGGTCCCTGACTTCCTGTCCAGGTAGAGGGGCTGCTCTCTTCTTTCTGGTGCTGTGGGAGCAAAATTCTCTGCTTTTGAAACGCTCCAGGTGGGGTATGACGCCCTGCAGAGGACAGAACAAAACTGTGTTGCAGCCGGAACATGACGCAGCCATGCATGGTGGAATCAAGGCGTAACCTTAACCCTGCAAGGTGACCCTAACCCTCTGCTGTTCAGGTTCTTTGATCTGTTTGAGCCTCGTGTAAAATAAACTGTCTATGTGACAAACAGGGCTGATCTTGTTCCAGAGGGGCGAAGCTCCAAACCCTCCGCCCTTTGACATCTACTTCTGTTTTGGGGAGGACTGGCCCGACAAGAAACCCAAAGAGAAGAAACTCATCATCGTGCAGGTCAGCAGTCTGTTGACAACACTTGGCCACTGGGGGGCGCTCATACCAACACGTCAACCGTCTAATGATTCTTCTTTTGTCACAATTTAAATATTTAAAGATACAATTACTTCCTGTTAGCTGGGAGGACATCTTGGAATTTAGGATAGTAACACTAAACCAAATTTGGAGATTGCAACAAAATGTTGGACCCTTTTTAACATTTTGTTGTTCAGACATTAATTAACTTCTCAAACATCATGTGGGATCAGTGTTTGCTGACTGCTGACATTATTTTTACAGCTCACAATGCAGTACATTTAGCACAAAAATTCAGTTTTTACTCAGAATTGAGAATTTTTCTAAAAGTTTGAATGAATTCAAATTAACATGTAAATCTTTCAAATTAATCAAACGTGTATTTTAACCCTGAATTTGTTTGGAGGGTTGATAGATTCACTGTGAACATGAGTTAAACAGCGTACATTAAACAGATTACAGATCAATTGTTTGTCTTGCACAGTTGATGGTAGTTTGAGTTTCAACAAAAAGACGACCCAACTGTCTTCAGTTCTTCTCTAACGTGGTTCTCTGGTCTCAGGTGGTTCCTGTGGTGGCACGGATCCTGACAGAGATGTTCTCTGGAGAACTTAGCTGGTCCACAGACAGTATCCGGCTGCAGATCTCCAACCCAGATGTGAAAGACCAGACGGTGGAACAGTTCAAGGAGCTGCAGAGGCTCCTGCAGAGTCAAAATATCCAGGGGCCCTGGACCCCCAATGGCCCCTAAACAGGACTCTGACAGTGGGCACGGCTGATGGGTGTCTCAGGACCAGGACTCGGGGAGGTCCACTTTCTGTTCAGGGTCCAGTACTAAAGCGTCCCACTGTGAACTCTGAGATCCTGATCAGGTCAGGTCAGGTTGTCTGTATTGGATCTGTTGGCCTACAAAGGTTTTAACAGATCAATCAGAACAAACTTCAGAATGGCGGAGAGACAAGAAAAGTTTAATTAGTAGACAAACATGAATTGGATTTAAGTCAAGCTCGTCGAGTCATCCTGCTGATCAGCTCTAAAGGAAACGTGATGTGAATTGAGTCACTGATCAGTAACACCATCTGAGTTTTAAACTGTTTTTAGATGATTTCAATAAACGCCGCTGCAGTATTCTTTCATACCACTTCGCGTTCTTCACTTTGTTTTAATAAAGTTGACTGAGATCAAGCTCCATCCTTTCAAATGGTTTTTGTTCCACGGACAGTCAGCTGGATCGGCTAATCAATATAAGGATCATTGATAATTCAGTTAGTCACAACAGGAAGAAATGTGTTTCTGCCTTGTTCAGATCTGAGTATCAGGTGACAAGAAACACAAACCAGTTCGACCTGAACTCCCAGCAGACGGGGGCTCCGTCAGGTGAAGGTAACACAAAGTAATGACATCACATTACCCAGAGGGCAGCAGCGACATCACCTGATGGTGTCAGATTACTGAGTGAACCTGGTTTTACAGAAATATTTGTTCCAGACGTCTGGAACGTGGATGAAGACTAAACCGGAGGTTCTGCAGGGTTCTGCTCCCAACACACATCACAGTTTGAAGCTTCACTACAGGAAATGTGTTGAAGATTGAAATGTTTCATGATTCCATGTTTGAGGATTCTGCATTTATAAATAAAGTTACTGAAGCTAAAAAGTTAGTAATCAATCAATCATTTAAGCTGTTGATGAATTAAAAATCTCAGTCTGCTCTGATTTCAGTTTCTCCTGAGTCTCAGATGTTGTGTTGTCTTTTTAAACTGAATATTTTTGGGCTGTTTGAACAAAACGAGACATTTGAAGGCCTCACTAAAAATATAAAGAGCTCTTCATCTTAATGTCAACTGAAAATGTAACTTCAACTAACAAAGATTTGTCTTAATACTAGAGGTGCTTCTTCATCTTCTTCACAGTCAGTTCTAGAAAGGAAACATTTAAATTCTCACTTCAGCAGATTTTTTTCATTTAAAAAAAGCTACAAAACAGAAATGAGTGAAGCAGCTTCAGATCATCAGAGATCATCACACCTTTCTCTGGTCACACATGAAAACAGAAACGTGTGTTGCTCAGGTGTTTGAGTGCTCTGTCTGATCAGACCAGAGTGGACTCATTACTGCCCCCTGTAGCAGATGGAGAAACTGCCACTTTGACCATAGGGGCCAGTAAGGAATTGGTTCCACACTCACTGATCAACAAACACAAAGGTGACATTTCAGTTTTCATGTTTGACCAGAGAAAGGTGAGTGATGATCTCTGATGAACTGCAGCTGCTTCACAAACTTTCAGGACTAAAAACTACAAACTGAAGCGAGTCGTTTGTTGTTTCAGTTGTTTTTATTGTTTACAACAAGGCTACATCACCGATGATGTCATGGTGTCAGTCTCTCTGTCTCATTTCCCCAGAGTTCACTCTGTCTCACTTTGTGGCAAAACAACTAAAATTCAACCAAATGTTAAAAAGGTCAAAGGTGACGCCAAATCCTCCAGCATTAAGCCTCCACAGGCAGCCGCTCAGCCAAGAGCATCAAGGGATATCGTTTGGCTCTTTATATGGCACGGACAAAAACATCACGACCAAAGTCCAAAAAATAAATCTTCTCTTAAAAACTGTTGACCAGGCACATCCTCCAATTATTACTGATGATGATCCGGATCAGTTCACTGTGTGAACTCCGCCTCTTGGACCCGACCCCACCCACCTAACACCTGCTGCAGGTGAGGTCGGGGGGGTCGACTCCTCCTCAGTCAGTCTGTCCAATCAGTCCTCACTGTCTGTCCACCTCAGAGTGATTCGTCCAGTCCCACATTCAAAGTCCTGCCTCCATCTTCATCATCACCATTATCATCATCTCGTCCCTTTGGATCCTCGTCTGCAGTTGCAGCTTTTTGCCGTCACCTCTGAATGTTGGCCAACAAAAGATTTAACCTGAAGAAAACATTGATCAGTTTTTAAACATGAAGAAGAAAAACATTGACTACACATTGGAAACAGTTTTTACTTTGATGATTACTGAATGTAAAACTAAACTGAGGATTCTGATTTGCTCATTTCCAAATCTAATGCACACCTGGTGGACAGGTATGTAGGAAAATGAAAAGATTCCCCCACAAGTTTTTTAGAGACAATGTTTTCAGTGATGTTACCTGTGTGAAGTGTCACCTGTGTGGACTATTACCTGGTGTTGTGTGAAGGTCGCAGCTATCGGAACAGTCTGGTGAACTCTCTGATGGCCCAACACACCTGTTTACACTCCTCAGCACTGCAGAGAAAAAACATTTTAACAGTTTAACATGTTCTTCTTTAGTCAGACTGATGTTGTTGCTGTGGTTACAGACAGACGTTCTCTGTTGTGTTTAATGTTCTGTCACATCTTTGTCCTTCACCTGATGAACTCTCACATTTTATTAGTCAGCAGAAACTCTGACTAACATTAAACCTGGTTTGTTTCACCTGTTTGATTTTATTGTGCAGGTAAAACAGTTCAAGTGCGGCCTGTCCATGATCAGGTAAAAACATTACTATAAAATGAAAACATTCCCCTGCTGTTCAGGTAAGATCAGGTGCGTTTCCTCAGAGCTCAGGTGTCGTTTCATTCCAGGACGAGTCTGAACTTGACTCTGGTTTTATTTTATTTATTTATTTTCTTTTTTCAGTTTTTCTGCGTTCCACCTTTAGACCAACAAGTCTGAACAAACACCTGTCAGACACCTCAGGCTGCTGAGACGACCAATCAACACGCTCCACTCTATCAGCTCCACACTGAGACAATGCTGATTAGGGATGTCACAATTTCAATTCTAAATTGAAAATCAATCGAAATGAGCGATAGATTTCGACCTTCGAAATCAAAAGCAGGATCGGCAATTCTCCTCATATTTTTTTTCTCTCTGTGGGGGAAATATTTGTGTCCCCCGGGACATTCTCTGGTCATTTTCTACCCTGGGAGCAGTAGGTCATGACCTGTCTATTTCAGAGTGGTTCATCTCTGTCTACTAAGGTTGGCTGGGATATACTGCTGTCTTGATAAGGCTGGCTGTCTTCTATGGTAACCAAGGTCAGGTGGAGGAATGCTGTGCTTTGTGCAGACCGTCAGACTGGTCTCCTCTTAGAATGGATAGCAAGTGACCTGTGTATAGACTACGTGACTTCAGTTAACTTTAATCAGCATAGTGTCTTGTTTACAGTTCAATAACCAATAGAGGCATATATGAGTGAAGAATGTTGATGTTACTTGTGTTGCTGATATTACTCCTGTTGTTCATGTTACTCGTGATGCTCACCTGGTGACCTGTTTGTGGAAATCAGTCAGCTGTTTGTGAGTCACCGTCACCGCTCCTCCTGACGTCTCCTTTGGTAAACCTTTCAGAGCGCTCTCTAACCAGCGGCAGAACGTCTGCAACAACATACAGTTCACATATCAGAGAATACCTGTGGACGGACAGGTGTCACACCTGGAGTGTTGGTGCAGTACTCACCGGCCGGTTGAACACCATGACCTCCCACAGAACCTCGGCTACGTCGGGCAGTGTGTATGGCGGCAAACAGAAACAACACGAGTGCATCAGCTGAGTGACGAGCTGCTGACCGTGCTGCTCCATGGCCTGACCAATCAGCTGTTTCCTCACCTCAAAGTCCTCCTCGTGCTGCATCGAGAACAAACATTTCACCTGCATGTTCTCTGAGAATGTTTTATTGAGGTTCCAGTAAAGTTTACAGTAGAATCTGACTCTAATGTTCCATGTTCACTCACGTCATTGGCGACGCCGGTGTGGATGAGGTCTCGGACAAATTTCATGACGCTGCAGTTGGCGTCTCGGTGGTCCAATGAGGTGGCGGCGATGGCGCACTGGATGATGTGAACAATGATGCTGCTGCTGAGTAAAGTGACGGGGCTCCGCTGGACAAACCTGCACATAGACACAAAGTTCAGGGGGTGTTCCTCAGTAAAACCTCCAGATGACATCATATGATCAGGTGAACCTGCAGATTCACCTGGTGGCCAGTCTGAACAGGTCATCCACAGTGTCGGGGGTGATTCCTCAGACCGTTGGGCTGCTCCAACAGCTGGAAGGTTGGCATACACAGAGCCTGACGGAGGGAGGGGAGGTCAGCTTAATGTGAGTAAAAATCATCATATATATAATAAAATATATAACTATAATCATAATGAAACAAAATGCAGTCGACACATTTTAATTCTCTAACAGTATCCCAAACTATTAATGTATAATGCATCATGTTTCACCTGTAACATGTCGAGCAGTCCCTGCCTGCAGCCCTCCTCCATGCCGTACTCGTCCACCAGGATGCTGCCCAGGTACAGGAAGCAGGAGTGTGGATACACCTGGTACACACCAACCATCTGACATCCAAACACATCCAAAGCAGTTAGAAACGACATGAACAGGTAGAGGAGAGACCTGATGGATGCGTTTTATCACCTGAACTGATTGATTATGAAACCAGATACACAACGCCCTGAGGCTGCACTGCTCATTACACACAGGTGTCTTAGTACAGGTGTGAAAGACAGGTGCATCTCACCTGAGTGACCAGTGGCTGCAGCAGTGAGGCGGAGCCTTTCCCAACACATCGTACAGCGAACCTGAGACAGCGACAGCATCGCTCCACGATCCTGTTATCAGCCTGATGAGTGTTCAGAGTCTCTGACAGCACTGGCCAGATCTACAGGTGAGTCACATGATGCAGGTTAGAGATCTTCATGGGTCCACTCGGTTCTGAGGAACCAAGACCCGACCCAGGACCCGAGTCGGACTGGGTCCAAATTCTACTCAGTCTAATCAGGTCGGGTGTCATTTTACTTCTGCAGGTCTCAGATATGTCAATGTGTCCGATTCCCGAGTGGATCCGGACGGACCCAAGTGTACGTGGTATCAGCTCTGATCATGTGGTATGTCACAATCATTGCAGGACAAAACGGTGTGTTTTGAGTGAGAGGAGAATGTAAACTGTGAAGTGAATTGATGTGAGGAACAAGTTAAAGGAAAAGGAAACAAGGAGGTAAAACCAGCTGGAACATCAGCTGTTTGTCCTGTTTTATGCAAATAGTCGACAAAGATGAGAAAAAGTTTCTGACAAGAACTGAAGCTGACCTTATTTAAGGAAAATCAGTAGTCTACAAGATTTATGCTGTAAAATTAATTTTTGAATTTGATTCACAGATATTACATTTATTATTAATTTTATTAAAAAGTAAATAGAATCACCCAGGTGGCTACAGAAGGTTATATTGCTGGTACAGGAGGTGTAATGGGATTTGTAGTTATTATGTTATAGCTAAATCTAGGTTTGAAGCATATAAACAAATTATTTTCGTTTCTATGACTTTACATTCATTCTTAGAGCATTACTATTATAATATTGCTGCTCTTTCCCACCACGGCTGTTTGTTAATTGATCAATTTAATTGATAGCACATCAGGCCGCTGCCGGTGTTTGTGTTCTCTCTCTGTTCAGGTCAACCGCACATTGGGTTTGGGAAGGTTCCAACATTTTGGCCCCACGAAGGCCTCTAATGCAGGTATGACACAGGGCAAATATATTATAAGATACTACTTATGACATCTACAGGTGAATAGTGGTGTAACAAAACGTAGCTGATCCATGATCCGTACAGATCGCCCCCCCACGGTTCGGCACGTATGTGAACGGCGGATTAATTGCAGTTTAATGTCTCATTGAAGACAAAGTAAACAAACTGATGTAGCTACAAGTCAGGGACTAACAGCGTGTCGCTAACAGGGATTTTGAAAAGCAACGACCAAACCAGCATCTAACAGGTCCAAAGTGACATATTCAGGTATGTTTACATTCTGTTTAATGTACTGCAGCTGAGCAGCTAATGGGCTATCTAGCTGCTTAATGATGTTAGCGATGCACTTTTCCCCAGTGAATGTTTGTTTGGCGGCTTGCTCAACAAGCTAAGCTGCAGAACAAGGCGTGTGTTCATGTTTGTTTGTTATTATCAAGTTTTGATAATGTGGATGTAGGCTGTTGTTTCATTCACTACCATGTTTAAAGGAAGAAGGTATCATGCCTCATATTGCAATTTAATTTAACAATTGAGTATTGAATATATTATATATTTTAAGATTTTATTTAAAGCTATAATATAATTATTCTGCATTAAAATGTCTAAAAACGACCAGACCTATGTTATATATTTTGTTGAGTTGTGTAATTACATTATCCCAAATGTTTCCAACATTTTTCAAACCCAGAGAAATACATAATTTCCTCAACGAAAAGGTCCGTTTCATTTAGTCACCTGTCAATGGCGTCATACCCCCTCTACCAAGTAGAGCATACGCTCACAAGATGCATGCGCCGGCATTGTGGTTATCTGCTATAATGGCGTCTACCAAAGCGTATATGCATACATGATAATATATCGGCGTTGTGGTTGTCCGCCACAATGGCATCTACCAGAGAGTAGACACATACAAGATAATACGTCGGCGTTGTGGTTGTCCACCAGAAATTGTCATAAATTGACTTTTATTCAGTTTTAAGCCACATTTTTACAATAACTTTTTAGATCTTGGTCATTTTTACTTCTATCTTTTAACCGGATGAAGGATTTTAGTCAACGGACATCTGGATCTTAAGTTATCACAGACACAAGCTGAGCAAGCGTTAGCAGCAGCTCGGCTAGCAACCCCTCCCAGACATCCTGTGTCTGCTGGACAGCGTCAGAGAAACACTGATTTTTAACAAGAAACTGCCTTATTCAGTGCTTTCACCTGTTTTAATCACCGGGTCTGTTTGTTTTGGAGAGGAGGAAACCTCTGCGGATAATTCGGCTCCCGGTAAAAACCTCTGAAATATTCCTAACCCGAAGAAGCTGGTTGTTTAACAATCAAGACAACAACTCCCATGATCCCACACTACTTCACAACATCATTAAAATGTCTTTTGTTATTGTTTTGATTGAGAGAACCCTAGAGGCACAAATTACATATTGTGCATTTAAACATTGGACATCTTGAATGTTGTTTTCATTTAAGACCATGGGCAAAAGTTCCTTGCTTTAAGTGTTATAATAAATAATGCAGAGTTATATTTGTCTTTTTTTTTTTTTGCTGATCCAAAAAATTATCCTATCAAAACCATGATATGATCCAAACCGTGAGTTTTGTGATCCGTTGCACCCCTACAGGTGCAAGTATGACACAAGATATTACTTATTAGATCTACAGGTAAAGTGATAAATGATACAGGTAATATCAGATCATAGGGTAGTCACATGATGAGTCACAAAATATACACTTTAAATACTTTTTATGTGAAAATACTCAAATTAGTTTTCCAGGTAAACCACAGGTGATATCAGATTAAATCATCTGATATTAGGTGAGTTCAGGTGTTTTACCTCTTGGATGACTTTCTGACAGGGGTGTGTCTGGCCGTTCTCTACAATGGGGTTTGTGTGTCTGAAGGAAAAACAAACAATATGAACATGTTTAATGTCTGCTGCTTCATTCATTTGAATAAAGTTTGAATACAGTTTGACTACAGGTAAATCAACAGGTAAACTCTCACCTGAAAATGACAGCAAGTCTGTCAAGCCAGACGGTTGGATCGGCTGATTTACCGTTTGTCGAGTCTTCAGCCAGAAGCTGAAAGAACAAAACAACACATTAACTGGTTTTTCTTATTATATTTATCTGTTAATTGCACGCACGCACGCACACACGCACACACACACACACGCACACACACACGCACGCACGCACGCACACACACACCTTTTTGAGAGCCAGGACCTGAACAGCACAGAGGTCACTGAGACACTCAGCGATCTTCTCCAGAGGAAGACGACCAAGGACAAGCGCTGTACCTGCACAGGTAAGAATACAGACTGTAACATTACTTTCACATTTACATGTAAATCTGCAGCTTTAAACAGGTTGTCTATATGTTCTGATGTAACTAAGGGTGGGAATTTTTGGGAAAATTCCAATTCTTTGGTGTCTGATACAATTCAGAATCAATTGAATAAATAGAAAAGGGGGGTGGGGGGGCTATTTTCAGTCTCTTGCTCCAGTATACTTTGTGACGAACTATTCACTGGTGTCCTTGGTCCACTGAATTACAATATGAAACACAACTGGCAGATAAGATAAATGGTCCACAGCCTTTTTATTTTAAAACGTTAACTGCATTTATTAATTAATTAATTTGAAAGCATCTTACAATCTCCTGCCTGTATGAGAATAACAAACTGAGGGGGAGGTGGAGTGCTCTGCTGTGTTGTTATTAATGTCATGTCTCCAGCACAGGAGAGCAGCCTCTCTGCTGCACAATTAGCTCTGGAGAAAGACATCACTGTACAACACGCTGAGTGGACGCAGGGTTTCTGAGATGAAACAGACTGAGCACTGAGTTATTTTCTTCACCTCAGAGTTGGTTTAAGTTGTTTAATGCTGCAGCGTGTGTTCGTCAGCCGGTCTAATTTGTCACTGCTGTTTGCTGCTCCGCTCTGCTAATGTTAGTCTCTGAGTGACGGCATAGAAGGTTCACAATATACTTCACGTTCGTCTCACAAAAAGTTATTATTTACTCATTAAATCAAGAAATGCTTGCAATCCCTGCCTTTTGTGAAGATGAACTACAAGATAACTCTAGTGTGTGTGCGCTGTAGACTCTCCAGGTGCTGCAACTGCACTGCCCTCGCAGTTGAGTTTCACCTTTTCGTTCTGTCAACATCACGTTATTAACCAACATTTGTGAATCGATGCAGAATTGTCCACGTCCGCATCGGAATGCATCTTAGAATCGATTTTCTCCCCCAACCCTGGATGTAATCTCCTACAGGTGGAGCGATCAGATGAGGTCCCCACAGCTGTACTGAGTTACAGACCAGGTGAGGTCAAGGTCAAGGTCAATTTTAGTTTTCACATAGACAAGGTCTAGACCATACTCCTTAACCTCTTCCACTCCCCCCCTCCTACCATAGACCCTTTTTTCCCCCTTCCCGACAAGCTATCATGACATGGTACCAATGCCTTAGGTCTTCTAGTTTCTCATGATACCAGAATCTTCACTGTAACTTTATAACTGAGCCTGCTACAGCCTCTGAAAGACAGTAATGTGATCTGAGGACACCAGCGTTGGGGAGTTTAAGAGGTTAATTTACAGAGGCCCAACATTCCCCCATGAGCAAGCACTTGGTGACAGCGGCAAGGAAAACCTCCGCTTTAATGGAAGAAACCTCAAGCAGAACCGGGCTCTAGGTAGGTGGCCATCTGCCTTGACTGGTCACCACAGGTGTAGTGAGTTACAGACCAGGTGAGGTCCCCACAGATGTAGTGAGTTACAGACCAGGTGAGGTCCCCACAGATGTAGTGAGTTACAGACCAGGTGAGGTCCCCACAGATGTAGTGAGTTACAGACCAGGTGAGGTCCCCACAGATGTAGTAAGTTACAGACTAGGTGAGGTCCCCACAGGTGTAGAGTTACCTTTGAGCAGTCCAACAGCAGCCTCAGTGGACAGGGCGAAGGAGTCGAGGGAGCGAGCAATGTCCAGCAGACCCTGGAAGTGTTGAGCCATGTGATCTCTGCACACTGAACAGATGTTGTGGATCGCCTTTGCTGCTGCTGACGCCAGAGGTTTCTCCCTCAGACCCTTCATCAAGTAGTTCAGCACAGGGTCTGCAGCAGGAAGGACGGGTAAGGTTAACAAAGTAAGAGCGGGACACACTGGGTCTGCCACAGGAAGGACACAGAGTCACTTTAACAAAATAAAAGCTGGACACAGAGGGTCTGACACGAGGAGACAGTTTTTAGATTGATTTTGTATCAACACCTGGTTTCAATCATTGCTAAAGAAGCTCAGTTTGAAGATGTTTGTATCTGACAGATTCTCACAACATGTTTATCACCCAATACCCTGATGATCTAATAAAGGTTTAGAGACTTCTTGGATGTGAGAAATCAGTAAACCAACAGGTGTATTCTCACCACAGACCTGACTGCATGTTAACACTTTTGAGCTGTTACTGTCACTTCAAACATACAGGAATAAATCGGATTAACTGAGTCTTTAGTAAGAACCATCCATTAAAGGAAAATCTGCAGACACATTTTCATACCAAGGAATCTTGGGTTTCTGTCCACAACCTCACTCATCTCTCCGACCAGCTCGATGCTCGTGTAACGAACCGCCATGTGGACGCTTTCTGGAAGCAACACCACCTGCTGCAACACCTCTGATAGGGTAGGGTTGTTCTCTCTGAAAGGTAACAGATTTACAATGTTAAAAAAAGACAACATGTCAGGACTGTCAATAATTGTGTGCGTTTTTTTTTTTTTAAATATGATATTTTTTCAAGATACAATTCAACATATTTCATGTTTGTTTCCTTGAGAATTTCCTTCCTGTTTAGGAGGAACCGCCTTTTAGACTTGAGATACTCACGGATCGACACTTTTTGCAATCGCAGCCATGATGAAGAGAACAGCTTCTGTCACTTCCCAGGGAGGGTTCCCTTCTTTTAATGTAGAATATAACTGACAACAAACAGAAGGTCTTTTTAAATATATATTTAAGGTATTTTTGTGCCTCTCTCATAGCAACAGTGGAGAGTGTTGACAAAAAAATGAAGGGGATAGAGAGAGAGATGGGGGGTGACATGCAACAAGGGTCCGCTGCCTGAATCGAACGGCGGACGTTGCAGTTATGAAGCATGCATCTTAACCAGTAGGCTACCGGGGTGTGCCAAACAGAAGGTCCTTTACCGGAGAATATAACTGAGAAAAGACAATGTCTTTTAGTGTAGAATATAACAGAATAAACAGAAGGTCTTTAAACTGAGAATATAACTGAGAACAAACAGAATATCTTAACGTAGAATACAACAGAACAAACAAAACATCTTGTACAATGTTACAATTTCATTTGGCAGATGTTTTTATCCAAAGTGACATGCACATGAGAGTTAATACAACACAAGCAAGGATCTAGTCAGGAGACAACAATGCAATTAAGTGCCATAAAGCTAAGCTCAGGTCTGATAGGACATAGGTTCCAACAGACGGTGCATAGAGGCAACGCATAGAATGCATAGAAGCAGATAATACTTTAAAGTATGGTAGGTATAGAGTACGATCTTGACCTGCTCTATGTGAAAAGTGCCCTCAGATGACTTTTGTTATGATTTGGCAATATATAAATAAAATTGAATTTAATTGAATAGAAAAAAAAAATGTATAAGTCCATCAGGTGCTGAGGTGTTCGCAAAAAAGTTGGGTCTTCAGCTTTTTCTTAAAGATTGAGAGGGACTCTCGTCGAAAGGAGTTTGGCAACTCGTTCCACCACTGAGGAACTACAGAAGAGAACAGTCTGGCTAGCAACTTAGGGCCCTGTTGTGGTGGTGGTACCAGGAGCCTTTCATTGGTAGAGTGTAGTGACCGGGAGGTAGCATAGACCTGAATGAGGGAGTTCAGGTAGGCGGGAGCCATTTTAGTTGCTGTTTTGTAAGCAAGCATCAAGGTTTTGAATTTGATGTGGGCAGCAACTGGGAGCATGATGTTTTGGGCTGGTTGAAGACCAGATGAGCCACCACGTTCTGGATTACCTGCAGAGGTTTGAAAGTACATGCGGGAAGGCCTGCCTGTAAGGAGTTGCATATTGAGAGTATATTGAGAGAGAGGGGGACCGAGCACTGACCCTTGAGAAACCCCTGTAGATAAGCTGTGCAGACACTACTCCCCTTTAGATACTCTAAAAGAGCTTCCTGAGAGGTAGGACATGAACCAGCAGTGAGCAGATCCTGAGATACCAAGCCCAGTGAGTGTGGAGAGGAGGATTAGGTGGTTAAGCGTGTCAAAGGCAGCTGACAGATCTAGCAGCAATAGAGTGGAGGACTGACTAGCAGCTCTAGCTGAATGCAGCGATTCCATAACCGACAGGAGTGCAGTCTCGATACAGTGCCCCTGCTTAAAGACAGACTGATTCGGGTCGTACAGGTTGTTCTCAGAAAGGAATTCAGGGACTTGGTTAAAGACTGCGTGCTCAAATATTTTTGACAGGAAGGGCAGGAGTGATACCAGTCTGTAGTTTTCAGCCTGGGCTGGGTTGAGTATAGGTTCTTTGAGCAGCAGGGTGACCTGAGCTTGCTTAAATGCGGTGGGGAACACACCTGTTGTAAGTGAGGAATTAATGATGTGTGTGAATGCAGGGTTAAGTGTGGGGGAAATGGTCTGTAAAGGTTTGGATGGTATTGGGTCCAGCGGGCAGGTAGTGGGACGAGAGTCCAGCAGAAGTTTGGTGACTTCCTCCTCGTTCAGAGGGGAGAATGAGGAGAGTGAGGCCCTGTTAGCTGGCAGCTGCACACCGAGTTGGTCCGGCTCAGAGAACTGGTTACTGATGGCAGAGATCTTATTACTAAAAAACGAGGCGAACATGTCTGCAGTGAGCAGAGTGGAGGGTGGAGGAGGAGGCAGATTGAGGAGTGAGTTAAAAGTAGAGAACGTTTTCCGAGCGTCTGTGGTGCCACAGATGTTGTTCTGATAGTAGGTGGTGGTCTTAGCAGTTCTTAAACTGAAGGAGAATGATGCTAGGAGACTCTGATAGTCACTGAGGTCAGTGGGCTTTCTGGATTTACGGCATTTTCTCTCCCAGGACCCCAGTACCACCTCTACGCCCAACAGAACGGGGTGTGTGTAAGAAAGCAAAGTCTACAGAGAGTGCGGCTGGTGTGGCAGTGTTTTCTGGACAGATCCAGATTTCGGTCAGGGCTAGTACCTGAATATCTGATAGGTCTTTTAATGTAGAATATAACTACTGTCTTTCATTTATATACTTTAGCCTGTTTTACTACTTGGTATATCCTTTTAATCTATTTTCATTTTATTTATTTATTTTATCTTATTTTTTATAATTGTTCCCTTTTTATAACCTACTTCTTATCTCTGGTTTTACTTAGTTCAACTACTATATTTTAGTATTTTATTTTTATCACTTTATCTCTATTTTTTTCCATATTTTAGTATTTTATTTCCTGTGTGTATCTTTTCTCAGTTTTTAATTTTATATACTTTTTTTCCTCTTCTGAATTTTTCTTTTTTATTCTGAATTTAAAATTTTTATCCTATCTCTGGTGTTTCCTCATTGCAAATACATGAGAGTTATGATAGCGTTTCCTCAGTTCCTGTTTTTACTGTTATTTATTTATAACAGTCGTTCACTGTTTGTGTGTGGATGGGGGGGTGTTGTATTGATTGCATTGTTTTTATTGTGTTAAGCACTTTGTGTTACATTGTTTTTGTATGAAAAGTGCTATACAAATAAAGTTTGATTGATTGATAACTAAGAACAAACAGAAGGTCTTTTAACGTAGAATATAACTGAGGATAAAACAGAACATCTATTAACATAGAATATAAGTGAGAACAAAAAACAAATGAGAACATTGAAAGACAGATTATGTCGTCAACCTTTTGTGATTGATGACTTGTGGAGTTACCTGAGAGAAACACTCCATGGAACCGACAAGAAAAATGACGTCTTTAACGAGGTCAGACACTCTCATCCTGAACTCCCCAAAATCATCTGTGTCCTCTGGGATTCCTTCCTGTGGGGTGAAAACATCATACTGATGTCAGCTGTGTCAGTGTGTGTCAGCAGTTACTTTACATATTTATCTTAAACACACACGAAACTAACAGAACTTTTTATACAGTATTTGGCTGACTCCAGAGTTTCCTGTATGTGCAGTATTTCAGCCATCACTGGATAATAAAACCAGACTCATGTTATCAGATAAACCCGGTTCTGTGTAGACTGGATCAGGTCTCTTACGTGGTCTGGATCCAGCTGACAGTGTCGGGCCAAACAGTGCAGAAGTCTCTGGATGTACGGTCTAAAGATGCTGTGAAGAGCTGCATCGTTGATCTTATACAAGTGTTCTCCCAGGCGGTACCAGAAGTTAAAGGAGATCTCCACAACCTGGACCACCGAGACCCAAACACACAGAGACCAGGATTACAAGATCAGGAGCTACAAGACCCGGACCACAAAGACCAGGATTATAATCTGCAGTTAAATATCTCCAAAACCCGGATCAGAATTCAGTGACCAAATCAGAAATGAGGATGTTGTGGTTGTTTCATACCTCGTACTGAGGGTGTCCTGCACAGATCAGCAGCAGCTCCAGGGTCCTCAGGTCCCCCATACCCTGTCCTGGACTCCTGACAGTCGTTTCTAAAAACGTCTCACAGAGTTCGGTGAAGATCCTGCAGTAGTTCAGCACCCTGACGACAAAAGTCAAACATAAATGTAACTGAAAGCTCTGACAGCACACTGACAAAAATCTGAACCGGCATCTTGCGTGTGTCCTCACTTGTCAAGGTCCTCTCGGGCCACGGCCATGTGATAGGCCGTTTCTAGCGTCAGGACACCCTGAAAGAGCTGCAGAGCTAAAGCCATGTTGGTGTCCACGTTTTCTATGGCATAGAGGGAGGAGCATACGCAGTCTGATGCCGCCTCGTGAAGGTTGGTGGAGGTTTCATCTCTCTGCTGTAAAAACAAAAGAACAGGAAACATTAGCGACTTTTATCAAACAACTCAGTGTTTTCTGCAGGCTGAAAACAGGAAGTAGACATCCCGTAAACCTGTCAGGTGACTGTAGAGGAAGAATAATGAGTGGAGCTCACCAGTACTTGAAACAGGACCATGAGCAGCTGGTTACTGGCCATGAAGTTACTGTCCAGGACTCCCAGGTTGAACCAGCTGCCCAGACAGCGAAACACCTTGATGAGCATCTTCTCATCGTTACCCGTCTTCTCTACACACGACGTCTACAAAAACAAGAAAAGCACTAAATTAGAAACACAAGATGACACACCGTCTGCACAGAATGACAGACAGTGAGACATTGAGACAGCAGACAGTGAGTCGACAGAAGAAGAAAGTGTCTCACCAGCAGGGTGACCACAGTGCTAGAGTAATATGCCAGGTCCTCGATAATCTCTGTCCTCCGATTGGCTCCAATTCGCAGTGAGCGGCTGTGGACTTCCTCCGGCAGCACGGTCAGAATCTCTATCAGGAAGGGCATGGAGCTGATGTCATTGTTGTACCTGAGGGGGGTGGAGAATCACACACAGGTAAGATTTGCCAATTATTTTCTTGATGAACTCATTGATTCATAAAATTTCAGCTAATAATGAAAAATGTCCATTTCATTAAGTCCTCTCTGATGTCTTCACTTTGTCCAACCATCAGTCTGAAATATTCAGTTCACAATGACAGAAAACAGAAAAACAACTAACTAAAGTTTGACAGTATTGAAAAAATTCAGACAGATTTTCTGTCAGGGGACTAATTAATTAATGGAGTATCTGTTTCAGCTCAGCCATCTGTGAAGTTTCTGTGTCTACATGAAAAAAAGGTGCAGAGTTGTATGAAGTCTTACTTTTCTATGAGCGTGTGAACACATCCTTTCCACGAGGCCATTTGCAGAGCGAGATCAGCAATCGCTAACGCCAGCTGAGAGAGAGAGACGTCACAATCAATCAGCTTATTACAGAAAAGTATCTGTTCTTAATAAAAGGAACACTGATTCTGTTTCTGTTCAGGTTTAATATCAAACTGATCAACAGTTCAATAACCTCCTCAGAGAACATCCATCTCTCTTAAAAAGTTAAAGAAACAGACTGGAGAACTTTCTGCTCTGTTGAAAAGATCATCTCATCCACAACACATCCCTCCTGAAGAGAATCCATCAAAGTCCCCATAATTATATATTATTATCCTGTAACTGTAAAATTCGCTCTGATGGATACTTATTTTGAGATTCTTTATCTTCCAGTTAATTACAAACAAACAACACAAACTGACAAGTTTTCTGTCAGATTACAGTTTTTACTGTTCACACAAACAGCTGAATATGATCAGTGTAGTTTGTCTAAGTGACAGGAAGTGACGCTGTCAGCTCTTGACACTTGTCCGGTTGTGAAACATGAAGCTGATGCTACAAAACAAATTACAGTCAGGAGACAGAGAGCTTTTTACCACGACAGGAACTAAACCAAACCAAACCAAACTAAATCAAATAGAACAGGGTGAAAACAAATGAAACTAAAAGAAACTGAACGCAACATGAAGTGTTGGAGCAGCGGCTCCAGCAGGAAGCTGATAACGTCAATACGACTTCAGCCTCCCATCAAAAAGATCATTAACATTATTGGTTTATTAACAAGGACAGTGCAGAGTGTCCACAGGCTCGGTTCAATTGTTCACTCAAACTAACAAAGATACAAGATTTTAAAAGTCTATCCTAACCCTTTATACAAACACAGACACACATATGTATGTGCATGTGTATATATTTATTTATTAGGGATGTCAAGGGTTAGCCAATAATCGGTTAACTGCCGACAATATTTTTGACCGGTTACGCGTGTTGGTCTATAGGTTAATTTGCATACACACTCCACTAACAGGTAGACAATTATGTGTTCACAACATCAGATCTTCTTTTTGAATGGATAAAGTAGCAGTGTAAAACCAACTCCTACACGGAGTGTAATGGGTTGTTTGTAGCATTAATGTTGCTAGGCTAGAGAGTGTCTTAAAGTCTATTTATAGTCAGTCAGCACTAAAAGTGTTTGGTTAGTCCAGGTTAACCTGCAGGAGTTTCTGAAGGCTCGTGTAACGTGTTTTTCTGCCACGGAGGAAATAAATTCATGACGAGTGAAAACTGAGCTGAGTATGTGGGTTGCGCCCATGAAAAATTTGCCAAATCTTCTCTGCCAATGCCAAACTTATTCTGCCATTGACTCGTTTGGTGGATTGGATGATTGAAGTTTGAAGAAACAAGACATATTGGCAATTTAACAATTTATTTATTTAACAAACAGGAGCCTCAGTAGCGTGTGGAAGAACCATACACAGCTACAACAGCATCTCCTCCTCATGCTGGTCACCAGCCTGGTCACACACTGCTGTGGGATGGCATCCCATTCTTCGACCAGCATTTGTCGCAAGTCAGCCAACGTGGTTGTGTTGGTCACTCTGGCACGAACAGCACGCCCAAGCTGAACCCACAAGTGTTCAATGGGGTTGAGGTCAGGACTGCTGGCAGGTCATTCCATCCTCTCCACTCCCAAATTCTGGAGGTAGTCTCTGATAAACCCTGCTCTGTGGGGGCGAGCGCTGTCAGACTGTGGAGATATGGGATTGCCACTGGTTGCAGAATCTCGATATCTCTCTGCATTGAGATTGCCTCCAATGATAACAAGCCTCATTTTTCTAGTGAGGGAGATGCCACTCCACACCATCACACTGCCTCCACCACTGCCTCTATCGGTGCAGCAATCAGCATAGCGTTCTCCGCGTCTTCTCCACACTTTGACCCTACGATCCAACTGCTGTAGGCAGAATCTGGACTCATCACTGAACATAACGTTCCTCCACATGTTCAGGTTCCAGTGCACGTGTTGCCGACACCAGCGCAAACGGGCCTGATGGTGAAGGGCAGTCATGGCAGGCCTCCTGGCAGCCCTATGACAGCGGAGATTGGCTGCGTGCAGTCTGTTCCAGATTGTCTGGGCAGAGAGCTGTCGGCCATATCGTCCTGCAAACCTTGACTGCAAATCTGTAGAAGACAGCCTACGGTAGCTAAGTGCTGACAGGGTGAGGAAACGGTCTTCTTGGGTCGCCCACTTCGCTTACTTCAAATAATGCCGCAACTTGGTTTTGCGGAAAACCAGCTTGAAGTTGCCCTATCGCACAGGCCCTATCCAGAAGATTTGGCAAATTTTTTATGGGCGCAACCCACATACTCAGCTCTGCTGCTCATCCCACAAATGCGTGTTCCTTACAAATGTGGCACCATTTAAAAGGGAAATAAACAGGCTTTCCAACGGTATAAGATTTATTGCCAAGAAGCATTGTTACAACAAAGAAATAATCTACCAAACACAAATTTCCTTACTTTTTGTGCTAAGATATATATATATAGATATATATATATATAGATATATGTGTGTGTGTGTGTGTGTGTGTGTGTGTATGTACACACACATACACACATTGTATATGTGTATCCCCAGTTGGGGACTGTGGGGACAGTGTGACTGTCACCACAGAAGAAGAACATAGGCAGCGTTACCTGGGTGACAATGATGGGCGACAGGTCTTTGAGGTTCTGGATGTGAGACAGAAGTGAGTCTCGCAGTGCACTGTGGGTCTCAGGTGGCAGCTCGAAGAAGGATGTCTGGATCTTCATCTTCATGGTCTGAGCGGCGAAGTAACACGACTCCACATCCTGTTTGAGCTGCAGCAGCTGGTCGGAGATCTCCCACGCATACATCTGTGGATGACAGGAAGTGATGTCACAGCACCGTCACACCTAACCTCACAAGGTGCTCAGATGGAAACAGCTGAGAGACACACTTCTTTATTGGATTCTTGTTCAGATAAACAAGCAATTTCTATTCATCATAGTTCTGTAATAGAGATTTGACTTTTTAACCGAGTTTAATCCTCAGCCAGGTGAGACTTTTAAAGTTTCTCTGTTTAGAGGGGGAGCCATCTGTAATTGGATAACTGATGAAGGTTCAGTTTATATTTCTGACTATTTCAAAAAGATTCCTCCTGTCAGTCAGCTGATGTTTCTCACACCTGTTATGAGATCTGTCAGGTGAACTTCTGCAGGGCAGAATACCTGCCACACCTGTTCTGGAGCGCGTCACAGACCTGGAACCTCATTTATAAAACAGTCTGTAGGACCCAAACCAAAAGTGTACGTGCACACAAACATACACAAAAGCCGAAATGGTCTGCGCCAAAAAATAATCATTTACTTTATATCACTGTGCGCATGCACAAATGCACATATTTCCCCTTTTTTAAAATCACAATCAACTTGAAAATGTGCACATATGGATGAACCTCATACCCCTCCTACACTGCCTCAATTAACCTGAAATGGTCAATGAAAAAGCCCTCATGAATACTGATGTACATGTGTTCCTGTGGAGAACAGCAGCAGTAACAGAAAGTTAAAGGGGCTGACGGCTGCAGCAGCTGTTAATGCAGTCGTTGCAACAAACCAAACAATTCCCAAAATTAAACAAAGTGGTCAGACATGCAGGTAGATGCCAAGAAGAGCATTGCTGCACACTCTCAAGGGTATGGACTATTGGAAGCACAGGGACACTGAGGCTCATCTACTGTATATAGACAGATGCACAACTGATGAGACCACACACTCAATATCTAAAATACAATAAATACTGTATTAATTTATATATTACTCCAAAATCTAGCACACAGGTGTTCCACTCATTTACACCATCCATATATGAGTGCAGGCGGTGAAGATGTGTCACTGCAGCGATTTTACACACAAAAAACTATATGAACACTAAAATCGTACTTGGTGATATATGCACAGTATTAGAAGATATTAATAAAAATCTATTAACACTCTGTCCTGCAATTCTTTAAAGTTATTTGGTGTGATATTGGATTTCTACAAGTCATGGGGATAATTTCATCAGTCAGTCAGCTAGTTAATGTGGCTGAGGTGAAAAGGAATCAGTATATTCAGGGTTAATATCAGAGATAGGCAAGTCAAACTTTCCTGAATCCTGCCAACCTGCCACATCCTGACAACATCACGACATCATCCCGACATCATCCTATCTCATGTGGCCACATTCATTTAGCAGTGTGAAAGCAATGTGTCCTGGGCCACACTGAAGGACCGCCTACTCAACTGACATCCTCTATTTTCCAGCAGAGTAGGCACAGGAAGTGCATTGCTGCCTCCTGGTTTGTGAACCCTCCGTCTAAAGCTGTGTTCAACTTGTTTGATAACAGGATAAATACATTATTTTGTTTTTCCGTTTTTCATGTGAATTAAAAAAATGAAATCCACTTACCATTTTTTCCTGTTTTTCCGTTCCCCTAACCAGAAATTAAACCAAAACCAGAAAATAACTTGTTTTTCGCTTGTCTGACTAAAAAAAATATTTCAGAAGCCAAACGTTTAATTCTGGTTCCTGTGGATAGTTTCCTCTGTCCAGTCAAATTGATAACTAGTTTTTAGTTTTGCTGTGCTGCTCAACATAATGAGCCCAGGATTTATCAAGAGGACGGCTGCTTTACTCCAAACAGTTTGACTGTATGAACCTGGACTGCGTGTAACAACCGACCTTTAGGATGTGTAGAAGAACACAGAACATTAATTAACATTAGATCCTGAATGATCCTGTCGGTGTGTCGGGAGATTTAAATAATCAATGAAGTTACGCTGCTGTGCGTAAATGCATACAGCATCTCTCAATGTGGAGACGCAGCTGCAGGGAGATCACTGCATATAACTCTATTTTGTTATATATGTGTGTTCCAATCCGGCACTAGAGCAAATCAATAGGACGGGCATTTGATTTTCATGAAGGGGGCACACAATGCATTGTATATGCTGTTATCAAACAAGTTGAACACAGCTTTAGACGGAGGGTACAGGGACCCCTGGTCCTCCCGCCAGTTAAAAACAACAACAAATTTGGTCTTTGCAAATGGAAATGATGTACGTGTTTATTTGCAAATACAGCAGGGAAATGAGATCCGATCACAAGTGCTCACTCAAGACGCATGTGGAGACGCATGTTAATGCCAGGTGTGAACAAACGAACTTAAAGCTGCCCACTTGTGATCGGATCACCCAAGACGCATGTTAATGTCAGGTGTAAACAGGGCCCCTGACACATCCTGACATCATTCATTTCAGCAGATGTGCTGCTCCACCACTGACCACAAGTGTGAGCACCATACAACCGGCCCTCTCATCTACGCTCTGGGGGTGGGGAACGTGATGCTGAGACAGTTCAATAATAAGTCACAGATATAAATGGTTAAGATCTGAGTTGGCTTATACCTTGAAAGGTATAAAAATTGGAAGGTGCTTATAGAATAGTTGTGGCTCACAACAAGCTCAAATAACAGTGCTGGCTTGAATGTTTATGATAAAGTGGATCTATAATTAATGTGTGATTGAGTGACCAGTTGAGAACTGGTTCCAAAATCTCAGATCCATCGGAATTGTATGTCTTCAAGCTTATCAATTCCTTTTATTGATTCCGGCATGTTTTTCTGACAGTTGCGCATTGCAAAAGAGTGACATCAAAGTCATACATCCACGCTGCTGGAAACTTGCAACAAGGAGGAGTCATGTTGGAGAGGAAGAAACAGTCCAAAGCATGGCTTCATTTCATGAAGAAAGATGACAACGGTGCTAATTGTAATGTCTGTAAAATGATAATTTCATGTAAGGGTGGAAACACCAGCTGCTTTCTACGCAACATGGGCTTAAATTCCAGGAATTCCATGTATTTGACTCTCTAAGCACAAGTGCTACTGCTTCCCAACCGAGCAGCGCGTCTGTTACCAAGAGTAAATATCCAATGTCATAATAACATTAGTGCCACGCAGGCAGACTTAGCAGATTTTTTCTTTGACTAAGAAAACCTAAATGAAAACAAATGCTGTACAAAGTTGAGAACTGGTTCTAAATTAAACAGCGGTTAAACAGTGGAGCTTCTGCACACCTGAGTCACATGCAAGCCTTTTTTCTACTCTGTTTCTACACTGTGTTCAGACTCAGAGATAATAAAACAGTTGTATTGACACTGAAAACCTATGTAGGCCTTTTCTTTTTCCACACAGAAATTTTTATCAGGAATCAATAAGGGAACTGATAAAGAATCAGACCAATGAGCAGAACTGATAATAGCATTGGTATCAATTAAATCTTATCAATTCCCATCCCTACACCTCACCATCTGCATCACCAGTTTCCCCTGTCTCCAAAATGTTTGTACGCATAGGTCAGTTTCTGTACAGGTGCGCATTCTTCCATCAAGTTTGTTTTTATAGATCACAACGTTTTTGTGGGAGGTGACGTACTAATCTTTCTAGTCCTTTTTTTTGTGCATTCATTAATCAACATGTAGTTAAACTCTGAATCACTGATGTCACAAACACCCAGCGTCTCTGAGAATCACAACAGTGAAGTTAAACTGCAGCTAAAAATGCTACTTTTGTGAATAGTCTGGTGTAGTAACTTTACCTGTCTGACTACTTACCTGTCTGTAACTCTACCTGTCTGACTGCTTACCTGTCTGTACCTCTACCTGACTGCTTACCTGTCTGTACCTCTACCTGACTGCTTACCTGTCTGTACCTCTACCTGACTGCTTACCTGTCTGTACCTCTACCTGTCTGACTGCAGGAGTCTGGAGTCTAAACTTTAGCACTTCCATTAGCTGTGCTAACATGCTAACAAAGCTCGCTGGCTGCGGAAGTCCTACTCGAGCTGAACTTCCGTCTGATATGAAAACATTTAAACTGTATTATTAAAGAATAAAAACTCATTTCCTGTCTGGCAGCAGGCAGCTAATGAAGCTAAACACGCAGCTAACACGCAGCTAGCAGTTGTGTTTTCGTCCATTCATTTCCCCACAGAACTAGCTTAGCTTAGCTTAGCTGTGATGCTAACACGGCTGCGGCTCCTCTGAGCCTGCGCAGTTCGGATCACCTGTTCTTTATTTCACAGGTAAACCTTTAACCAGCTCCAGAGAAACCCCGCGGCCCCGTCGTGCCCCCGACTCTGGCCTCTCCCATTTTCTCACCGATCTCTGGAGCTCTCCGAGCCACACCGAGGCGCGCTCCTTCCCGGCCGGGTCCGGGTCGTGGTACAGGGCCTGTACCGCCTGGTAGACCAGGTTCAGGCTGGGTTTGCCCCCCTCCATGGCTCGGCTCGGCAGCGGGTCGGAGATAAGGCAGAAACGGGACCAACGAGGCGGATCTGAACAAGTCCTAAACGCTCTGTGTGTCGACCGCCATCTCGCACAGGCTTCCCGTGTGCAGCCACGATGCTCTCCCGGCAGGAAACACACACAGGAACATTAGTTCCGCTGTGTCATAATGGTGGGACATCACACAGAAGTTCTTTCAAAAAACTTTAAAGATCCCCTCCAGACATGTTTTAAGACGTATCTAAAATACTCTACTTTGAATGATAATTTGTGTCTCATATGTTTTTTCCACACAGAAATTCAATTATCGTGTTAAAATCGTTAAAATTATATCTCATCCTTCTCCGTCATTAAAAATTCATAAAAATCCATGAATCTGTAAATATTGTTGATTTTTAAAGTTTTCCTGCTGGACACCAGATGTCTCCTCCTTCAGTGTAAAGTTCATTCTCTGTGTTTGTGCACTGGAGGCTTCAAGTTTCCTGCTCCATACTAGTTGTGATGTCACAAATCCTGCTCATAGGCCCGCCCCTTGAATTGAGAAACTTTCCACTTTCAGCAGATGAATGTGAAAACAAACTCTGCACATACATCATTCTGCACAGAGAAGCTCTGACATTCAACTGTAGGAACAAGAAGAAAAACACATTTTTGAGTGTGTTTTTGAGTTTAAAGTTTATCTGATAGTGTTCATGGACAAACACACTATTTCCAATGTGAACTCAGAAAATACAAGAAAAATGTCCCTCTGTGCACTTTAACTGATGAAACATTGATTTTTATTCATACACCTGTCTGTGTGAAACAATGTGTAATATAATAATGTGTAATATAAATGTAATATGTCAAGAATTTAAATAAAACACTTCACTGCCACTAGATGGGCTGCATGGTAAATGGTAAATGGGCTGCATTTATATATAGCACCTTTCTAGTCTTCCACAGTGGTGGAAAGTAACTAAGTACATTTACTCAAGTACTGTACTTGAGTACAATTTTGAGGTACTTGTACTTTACTTGAGTATTTACTGTTTCTGCTGCTTTATACTTCCACTCCACTACGTTTCAGAGGGAAATATTGTACTTTCTACTCCACTACATTTATTTGACAGCTTTCGTTACTTTTCAGGTTAAAATTTTACATGACATAAGACAAGTTTCTAAATTTCGTTGCATTATTTAAGATTAAACCAGCAGTTCCCAAACTTCACATGAAATCGGTGTCAGTTGTGTCTCCTCATCATGTTTCAGAAACATGTTGTCCTCTAAACCTTGTTTCAAATAAATAAAACCCAAAGAGGTAAAACTCCAATATTTCACAAAAATGCAAAGATGAGAGAAAATTTCCGGAAAATGAGTCAAAATTTATCAACAAGAACTTTGTTTTTTCCTCTTTCCTACGCAAATAACCATCTCAGACTCTCAGACACACACCAATGGCACAGTCATCAGGAGCAATTTGGGGTTCAGTATCTTGCCCAAGGACACTTTGACAAGCAGACTGGAGGAGCTGGGAATCGGACTGCCAAACTTCTGATTAGTGGATGACCCACTCTACCTCCTGAGCCACAGCCGCCCAGATATCACCACACATTTATTATGTCACTGTACTGATAGAAAACCCTGAAACAAAGGTTTTTATAAATTAAAACTTTAGTTGCCAAATGAAGTAAAAGTGAAGTTAATCAGACATTAATGATAGTGTCTGAACCAGCCCTGAAGAAATCCCTCAAGAAAATTTTTATTTATACTGACCCTCATTTTTTGGTGTTTGCATCTGAATGAATAATTAATCCTAATGAACATAAGAACTTCCATCATGTAGCTGCAATGTGTCCATAATCAAAATTAAAACTAAATCAAAAGTTGTCTGATGCACAATAAAGTTTTTGTGTTTTGTGTGTTTATTGTGGTTTATTCAATGTTTACCTGCCTAACTGTACACACCTGCCGAATTCTTACACAACAAAACCAAAAAATATCAAAAGAACGTAACAAATCAAACTCGAATACAGCAAATATTCCAATGTAAACAGACTGAACTCCATCAATGATGTCAAACCTGATTCAGATCCTCAAAGAAAACTGTGAACTGTTGGGGGCTTTTATGAATAATGTGCAGTTTGTTGGGTTTCCACCTCCAAACTGAGGTCGTATCATACCCATTCTTGTAGAACTCAGTGTGGTTACAATACAACCCCGATCTGGAGGTGAAGAGTAAGTCTTCATCATCAGTTTCTCCTTGTTTTTCATCCAGAGAGAAAAGCTGCTGTCCAGACACAAAAAGAGTGATGAACAATCTGAAAAGTGTAACACAAAGAGAAAAGATTTAGATTGAACATTTCTACATAACGCCTGCATCTAAAGGCGAGAGACATGAGTGAAGATGATTACCTTTGTGTTGTGATGGTCTGCTCAGGTCCTGTTAAGATGGGGAAAGGGTTTAAAAAAGAGCAGAGCTAAATACTTTATCCTCTTCCTTCAGATTAAGCCCTCGTTATTTCAGAGAAGTTTAGACTGTCTTGTTGAGTCTTTTGTCTTCAATTTCATCTTCTGATGCTGTTTTGAAGCTTTGAAGGATTGAACAGCAGGTAAGTCTAAAACATCCAAATTAGATCAGAGTCTCACATGGATGGAAAAGGTTCTTATGTTGGATTTTTATCTGTAGACCACCTGCTGGGTCATTCAATCATTTAGTCATTCAGATCATGTGTCAAACTGTTTGTTATTGATATATAATCAATAACAACATGAGTGCATTCATACTTTATATTCATGTAAACACTAACAGAGTCTTTAATCGTTTCTTATTCACATTAAACATTGTGACCGTGTTTTAGGATGACTGATCCTTCAAAGTCACAGTTTCAGTTTGCAGAAGTTGGACATAAAGCACACAAAGTGTAAAAAAGTTCAGTTTGAGCTTCTGTTGGATAATTTTGTTCTCTTGAATTTACATTTCTTAAACAGATGTGGAAAACAGATACTCAGAGCTTTAACCCTCATATTCAGGATAACAAATGTAATTTCAGATTTCAATAATCCACATTTACAATTATAATAAAGTATTTGAATATCTTCATGAAAAAAGTGAAGGATCAAAATAAAATTTGAGGACCAAAACTTCCACAAAGTTTTATTTTATCAAATAAAACCACAATTATAATGTAATCAAAACTGACAGGAAAACAAAAACAGATTTTATTTCATGATTCTGTTTTCAACAATCTCCTCAAAGACAGAAGCATCCTCCATACAAGAAACACAGAAACAAAAATTAAAAAGACAACAATAAAATAATTACAATGACATCAGATACAATAACAGATGAGATTTTAAAAGTATGTCATAATGTCAGTTTGTGTTATAATAACTGTTTCTGATCAGATTAATACATCATCAATAAGTGAGACTGTGCAGTTTAAAATGTGTAATTAAGGGCTGAATCATTGTTTAATTCTTTAATTAACTGGTTAATTAAGTTTTTACTGAGTGGTTTAAAAGGTTAAACTGTTGACAGTGTGAATTACCTGCAAGGTTTAACTCTAATAAGAAGACTGGATTCATCAGGGACAGCTTTAATGTTCACTTTATTATCCTGTTGAAAACATGCTCATAACTCAATCATATTTATGCAGAATTTATTTTTATTTAATTTTTTTCCAGCAAGTTTAAAGATGTCTAAAGACACAAAAGTAGATTTCCACATTTTATGTAAATTTTTTTTTACAAACTAACAGTTTTTGGTGGCTTTTACAAACACTGTAAATACATATCAAATCAATACATGTCATCATTATTTACCAGATACAGTTTGGATAAAGGTTCTTATTAGTAGTCACTTGATGGTGAAGTACAAGAAGCTCCAGGTGCCTCTAAACTACATCGTGGTCAACATCTTATTTGCAGGCTTAATTTTTATCATGTTCTCTGTCAGTCAAGTGTTTGTCTCCACCATGAAGGGGTTCTTCTCCCTGGGTCATACCATTTTCCTCATCAGAGTTCAACATGTCCAGCTGATGTCCTGAAGGTCTGGGCTGCTCCTGTGGACCAGACTGGTACACTCACAATGAGGACTTTAAGTGCAACAGTTACACCAACTTCCTGATATTGACCTGCTTCATTGTCCCACTCTCCATCATCATCTTCTCCTACTCTCAGTTACTGGGCACTCTAAAAGCGGTGACCTTCACTGACACTTTTAAAAGCTTCACATGTTCTGCTCTGAAGTCCTGCTTTCATATCAACCCTCTTGTCTTGTGTTCAGGTCGCAGCTCAGCAGACAGAATCAGTCTCCACCCAGAAGGCAGAGAAGGAAGTGTCGAGGATGATCAAGTCACAGTGGGATCCTTCATCACCTGTTATGGCCCGTATGCCCTCGCAGCTCTTTACTTTGCCTATTCATCAGACGAGAACAAAGATTACCGCCTCTTCACCATCCCGGCGTTTTCTCCAAGAGTTCCTGTGTGTACAACCTACTCATCTATGCCTTCATGAACAAACAGGTGAGCTGCCCCCTTACCTGAATGTTTTCAGCACACAGACAAACAATAAACTTAAGGTCTGATTGTTGTTTTCTCTGCAGTTTAACACCTGCATCATGGAGATGGTGTTTGGAAAGAAAATGGACTAATCATTTGAGGTTTCTTCAAAGACTGAGACGTCTTCTGTGTCCACAGCTTCTTAATGTTGAGTACAAAACTCAGAGGGAAGACCAAAGGACATTTCTATCAATGTTACAGGAAGACTCTTCTAGGTGATATTCCCTGTAGACCAGCATGTACATACAACAAACATTATGATGTAGAACATCTCTGTTTAGATGAAAAGCAACAAAAATCTGATAAAAAATACTTGAGCTTAATTTAAAAGGTTTGTTTTTCTGTTTGTTGCAAACTATTTGAGAGGGCTTTAAAGGATCAGTTCACTCAAAACACAACACACTCATTAGATTTTACTTTTTTATTGAAAACAGGCTGTAAAAGTTAAAGTACAGCATGAAGTCCAAAATATGAATCGGATTTTCTGTCTGTGTGCAAATTCAACACAAACTCCATAAATGTGTTTTAGAGTGATATAAAATGTAGAGTAACAACTATTTTTAAAAGCACGTACCACTTCCTGTCATCCTGTCCTAAACTTAGTTCTTTAAACATGTTTTTGTGATCAATGCAAATGAAGGAAATATGAAAACAGATCAAACCTGTGAGGCACTAAAGAGAGGAGGGGTCAGTAAACCAGATAACAAAACCCAGCGTGAGAACACCAACAAACACCGAAACATGGACGGAATATAAAGTCCTAAAAATGGAGCGAGCAGCAGGAGAAGCTTTAAAAAAACATCAAACTGAGAGCGGTCAAAGCTTTTTGTGCTTCACTGATCATTATTTGAATGTAACAGACTCCAAATTTAAACATCACAAGCTTTTCTCTTCTGCAGGTTTACAAAATATTCTTCAAAACAAGTTTTCTATCTAATATCTGCTACATCTCTAGAACTCGTCGTGTCGCAGTAAAGCCTCCCCGAAGTCCGTCACCTGACTTCCAACAAACACGTCGTACTTGTCGAGGATTTCCTTCTTGGTGAGCTTCCCGTCCTGAACAAACCAAGACATGAAGACATTTAGTGTTTGTAATAGCACTTTGTTCAAACAATTTATTGTTTTCAGCAGGATTCTTATTTCCTGGTGACCAGTCTAATGAGCATGCTAACTGTCACTTAGCTAGCTTGTTAGCCCAGAGACTCTTTATTGACTGAAATGATGAACAGTCCTGAGATCAACATGTTGTGGGGAGTCAGCAGTCCAAACACAGAAAACTAAAAGAAGCTCAGAGATGTTGAGACTTACTGGTGCTAGCATGTTAGCGGTTAGCTCACCAGCTACAGTTCATTAAGTACATTTTGCTGTAACACCATAAAATCAGTCACATGTAGATTTATTCTCTGTTCAGATGTTTCCAGACTGAAACCATTGATTCTGTACATTTTATTCTAAAGTTAAAAATGAGGTCAAAGTCTTGTAAAGTTGACCTGGTCAGGCTGGAGAACACCGACTGACCTTGTTTGCATCGGACTCGTGCAGCAGGTGTTTGGCCTCGGCCTCAGTGTGGTCATAGTCGGCCGGCAGGATCCAATCCAGCGTTTCTTCTCTGTCCATCTTCCCGTCGTTGTTCTTGTCTCTGAACTCTGAGAACTGTTGCCTTTCTGATGCTACCCACTCTGGTTCTTCTTGGTTCTCCTCCGAGGTGTACATGTCACCTACAGGGAGATTCAAGCCCGTATATTTAACCTGTGTGATCTTTTTAAACCTCACCAACAGTGAAGGATGATTTAATTTAACTGGAAGTCTGGTGATATTCTGTAGTCTTCATGTTCAGTCTCAAACCAACACTGATCTGATCTGCTGACAAGTCGTGTGATTTATCTTCCAAAAACTACTACAAACAGTGAGACACACCGTTGATTACACTGAACACACACACACTGTAGTTCATTTTGACTCAATCACACACACACACTGTCCTGCTGCCAGAAATACTTACAGGAGCACCAAATGTGGATTCATCCACATCTGAAAATAGTCCCCAACAAATGCACTATTTCATCCTGATAGTTAAAAAATACAGTGACCAGCTGTTTCAGGAAATTACTGAGTCTTTTTTTAAAATGGAACTATATATTTCTAAAGATCATCAGTGGGAACCAATGAGCTTGGAGCTGAGAGACACAGACAGGAAGTCAGACAGTGTTAAGAGACAGACGAACAAACATGTTATTGGTTTGGGTCAGCATGTGGGATTTAGTGACCCCAACTCATACCTCACCCTTCTCCTCCACCACCTCCCTCCTGCCTCTCTGTCCAGGACCAAACACCAGAGCTGGGATGGGTGACAGCTGCCACCCCCCGCTCCCTAACATGACCCTCATCTGTCTGAGTGTTCAAAACATTCCTCCAAAATTCTGTAATGTATGATTTGATATCCTGTGCTCCTCTCTTTAAGCTTCTCTTTTTTCTCACTCAGGTTTTGGAATTAAGTAAATATAATAAAGTGAAAATAGTCATGTTAAACTTCATACTTGTTCTCAATAACTACCTGAGTAAAAGTACTGAGTAACTGTACTCAGTATTTCTTACCAATGTACTCCTTCAGGTCGATGAAGCCGTCACCGTTTTTATCGATGTCTTCAATTGTTTCCTGTGACAGTGAGCAGACACGTATAACTAACTTTAGAATACTTTACTTAGTGGATCACATGAATTCAGTGACATCACACCCACCTGCACCACGATGTCTTTCATGTGTTCGTGGTCTTCAGGATGGAGGAAGGCAGTGAATTCTTGTTTGTCTGCAATCAGATCTCCATTCCTGTCCGCCACCTTAAAGCGCCTCTCGTCCCTCGCCATCATGTGACTGTAGTCGTACTCTGTGTCCGCCTGTGGGTCGTCTGTTGGAGGAAATCTATCAGAGAATCACAGGAAACTGACTTTACAACATCAACAACAGTGTGTTTCAGTCTTTACCCAGGTAACTCCCATATGTGACATTCTTGTACTCCTCCCAGCTGATCAGGCCATCATTGTTCAAATCGAAGTCTTTCCACTGATGCTCCACGCTGTCATAGATGTGCTTCTTCTGAGCGTTCTTGATCCAAACCTTTAGCTCCTCCTCAGAGACAAACCCATCCTTGTTACTGTCCATCTTATCCACGATGATGCTGCAGAGAGACAGAGAGCGAAGTTATCAAAGCTTTGTTTGATGACCCAAATGTTTAAATACTACAAGTGTGTTGATGTCGGCTCAGTGCTGCAGCTCTTTTCTCTGCTCTCATATCATTATTATTACATTATTACTTTATTTATTTATCCAGGTCTGTTTGTGTCAGAGACGACTAATAGTAACTTGTGAATGTTTAGAAATGCCAAAAACTGATTGTTGTTGTTGTAAACATGTAGAGAAGGAAAACGCTACAATCTCTTTCTCTGCCTCTCTTTTCCGTTTCAAACAACAAAACTGCATCACGGAAAACATCTGCTCTGTGAGTCTGAGTGTCAGCTGGTTAAATCACCTTCACAGTGTAAATGCTGCCAAACTCGTGATTTTGTTTTTCTCATTGATATATTTTTCTGTTATCAGACAACAGATTGAGTGAAAAGCAGTAATTTAATCACAGCTCATAAACACTAAATTAACTTTCCCACAATGGGGAAGTACTATGGCACCTCCATATCTCACTGACCTCCTCTCCCCCTATCAACCCTCTTGGTTCCTCAGATCCACCTCTGCTGGCCTTATCTCCACCCCCCCAAGTCCAACCTTCACAGCTTTGGAGACAGAGCCTTCTCCAGAGCAGCTCCCAGGCTCTGGAACGCCCTCCCCCAAGACATAAGAGACTCAGATTCCCTCGCTGTCTTCCAATTCCGCCTCAGGACCCATCTCTTCTTTGCTGCCTTCTCTTAGCCCCTAACCCCCCGCCATCCATCCTTGTGTGTCTGTTTTATGTTTGTCTGCTGTTTGTCTCACTAACCCCACCACTTTCTTCTTCTTCTTCTTCTTCTTCTATGTCTCACGTCTACATCTGCATTCAGCATTTATTTATGAATAAACATCATCTCATTCTCCAGACATACAAAATCAAAACAGATTACAGCATCCACACATAAATCTAAACGTCCATTCAGATCCATTCAAACTAAAACCAAAACACTATTAAAACACTATTAAAATGGTCATTAAAATGGTGTATCCAATGTGTGATCACATGACACAGTAATACAACTTGTAAATAACATCTTCCAGCAACTGACAGTCACATTCCAAAGAAGACCAGGTCAAACCTAATATATTTCTGGGCTGTGTATGGTCAATTTGTGAAATTGTGGTCAGCGTGTTACAGGGATAGTCAGTGGTACTGTCTATAATGTGAATTCCTGGATATTAAAAAAAAGCTCGCGTCCTGGTATTAGTTCAGTTATAAAATCCAAACGCACCGTGGAGTGTCTCTCCTGCCGGCTGCTGACAGTGCTATCAGTGTTGATCACACATAGACTGTTCTATGAAAAACATGTTTTATACAGAAGAAAATATATATCAAAGCTTCCTGTACAGAAGATTTAGTGTTAATCAGCAGGTTAAAATTCTGCCACAGCAGCAGACTCAGTTTCCCATCTTTCTCAGCTCTAAACTTAGTTTTTATTAAAGCAGATGTTCTGAGCCCATTTTTGTTTAAACAAATGAAATATCAAATCTTTAATCATCAAACTAATATTCACTTTTTCTTGCAAAATATTTGTGCAACAGTGTTAATATTACACTTTCCATTACTTGCTGTGTCTTGCTATCATTCATATTATTTACTGCTGTTTGTTGTTAGCTTATTACTATGAGTTAATCACTGGGACTGTGTGTTGTGTGTAACATGAGCGCCCTCTGCTGGGATCCCTGTGGTAGGTTGATGTGTAATAAGCTCCATTATAATACCTCAATACGTTTGTTTTGTAGTGTGTTGTATGTGCTGTTGTTGTTATGTTGAAATGAGCTTCTGGTTACCACAGCTTTTGAGATGATATTGATTGGTTGTAAGGTAATTTAATAAATTAATGGAGTCATTTGTTGAGCAGGCCACATTAGCTGGATTTTTGCTTCATTGGAAATCTTTGTGGTGTAACTTGCTTACCAGCAGTTAGCTTAATAATTAGTTTCTTTGCTACAACAAAACTAAATCATTGTTACCAGAATAAACAGCTGGTTTGTGCTTCATTCATCACACAATGCAGGAGAGTCCAGCTTCCTCACAGCCTGCTTTTTAAAATATATTCCGCAAGGATGGCCAGTCTGTGTGTCCCACATGAAGATTTTCTTACAATCAGCACAACACACTTCAGTTCACACCTCATGTCTCCTGTCACTGCAAATCTACTCCCAAAAACTACCTGATGGGTCACTTCACATCCTGTGTAAGTTTATAAATATCAGAGGAGCTTTTTGCTTCCTGGATAACAAAACACAAAAAGAAATAGTCTACATTAGTCTACATTTACTGTCATTTGCAGAAAGATCAGGTGATCAAAGATACAAGGAGACTCACTGATTTAATGAAAAAATAGATTTCACACTGACAAAAAGATCAGAATTGTCCCTTCTTTGCTTTAACATCTATATTTTTATGAAAATGCTCAGTGTGACAGCCTGAACTTGTTGAACGAGTTGTGGATCCTTCAGCTGAATCCTGGAAATATAAACTAAATATTTCCTGTTTGTCTGCTCAGAGGAAACAAGTGAACACATTTACAGGAAAGGTTCACACATCATATCTCTCTCTCTCTCTCTCTCCCTCTCCCTCTTTCTCTCTCTCTCTCCCCCTCTCTCTCTCTCTCCCCCCCCTCTCTCTCTCTCCCCCCCCTCTCTCTCTCTCCCCCTCTCTCTCTCTCTCTCCCTCTCTCTCCCCCCTCTCTCTCCCTCTCTCTCCCTCTCTCTCCCTCTCTCTCCCTCTCTCTCCCTCTCTCTCCCAGGTATTTTAGACAGTGATTGATTGATGGACAGATGTACCTGAACCTGAACTCACCCCAGCCTCCGTCGGCTCTCCTCTGGCGGCAGGTTGTCAAATGTCTTGGCCTCATCTTGACCCAGAAAGGCCTCATGGTCGTAGTCGTAGTTTTTAGCATCGTCGTGTTCAAGGTGGCTCAGAGGTTCTTCATGATGAACGCGACTCTTCTTCTCTGTTGGTTTACTGCTGCCATAGACGACACAGAGCACGAAACACATCAGCAGCGGCCGAATCATCCTGACAGAGACAAGTCGTATATTAAAGATGATCTGTGAAGATGTCAGAACACACAGACTGAAGACACACCATTATTTCAAACAAAAGATGGATCCTGTATACTGTATGTATACTCAAATACAACTACTTACTTCGGTGAGTCGATTTGAAGGTATTTTATATTTCTAATCCACCATGTGTGGTGTCTGTAGTTATTTATGTGACAGATTCAAATCCCCAGCGCAATATAAAGTAGTTCAACTTTATGTCCAAACCTGAAGAAGTCTGTTGAATGAGAGGCGAACCGTTCTCAAGAATCAACGAAAAATAAAATATTCAACATTATACATTTATTAGACTTCCTGCATAATGGGTACTTTTACTTTTGATACTTCAAGTACATTTTGTTGATAATACTTCTGTACTTTTACTTCAATAAATTTTTGATTGCAGGACATGTATTTGTAACAGAGTATTTTTTACAGTGTGGTATTGATCGTTTTATTTAGTAAATGATCTGATTAAAGCTGATCAATTAATGAGATCATTTTTATGTCCTTATTAGTTTAGATTAATATATGATTGGAAATTAGATATTTAACTGTTATTAGATTATGACACGATGCAGAAACATAATGTGATGACAAGACAAATATACTGACCTGACCTCTGAAACTATACTCATAAACAAGCAGAAAGATAGATAGATAAATGGATCTGCTGTGTCATTAATATGTTGAATTGATCCACAATAACTTTCTGTTTACCTTGACAGATGAAATTATCTTTGTTATATTCTTGCCAGTTACCAGTAAAGCTTCTATTCTGACCTCCCTTCAATCAGAAAGCAGCTGAAAATCTTTATTTTCCTCTTTGAATGTTCTCTAACATTTGTCTTTTCTATGTTGTGTCTCATTCTGTTAGTTTGTTTAATTATTGCTCTGACAGTTATGAATGATGTAATATTTCTCACTCTATGAATATGCAGCCAGGAGAAATGTAGAATGAACAGAGAGGTAAATGTGACAGTCAGCTGTTAACGTCTTACCTGTCTGCCGGTGGCGTTCACCTGGACGCTGTAACGGGACATGAACTGTCTCTGACTTCTCAACGAACCGTTTATGCAGCGATCACCCCCCACCCGTCCCGCACATCCGTTTCCGTCCGGCCCCAGCCAATCCGGCACCACCTGGAACACATCTTCACATTGGATTGGTCCACTTCAGCAAACGCTGAAGTTACGTTAATGACGTCAGGAGGCTCGCTTGTCGTACTCGCGTCTGATTGGTCCGTGGAAGAAAAGCCGCGCGTGTTGCTGTGTCCTGCCACGTCCCCAATATTTCACACAACGATGATGAAAAAAATATTGATCCTTGAATACTTTCACTCTTCATATCAAACTGATCTGTGAATGAAACGAGTCATTTAAAAAGATGAATATTCATTAAAAATCAGCTCCCAGATTGTTTTAAATTTTCCTTTATATGAATGATTAATCATTCATTTAATGTTTTATATGGCAAATATGTAGAATAACAGAGAATTAGTGCTACAGAAAAGATTCAGCAGGACCATAAAGATTTAAGATATAATGTTTTTAAAAGCATGTTTGTTTGTTCACAGCTCTTTAAGGAGAAGTAATAGTATTCCTGTCATATTATGATTAATATAATAAAGTTAAAGAAAACCATCATTTGAGTTGAATGTTCTTATTTTCTTTCAGAGATTGAAATGATCAATGTGTAAACTGAGTAAGCATTTTTTAAAATGCAGCTATTTTCAAGCTGCTTTTAAATGCGTTATCAGGTGTTGTTTTAATCCTGTTTAGTTTAAGTGATGTCACATATTAAATGAGATTGTCATGTATTTGTGAATGTGTTAAAGAATCTAACTACAGTCTTCAAATAACCCAAAAAATATGTAGCGTTGAAAAGTGAAGGAGAAAAAAACTTTTTAGCACAAAAAGGGAAATTGATATGTTGAAATCAGGATGTAAAGAAAGTAGTGACTCTTGTGTTTTCCGGTAGATTACTGGTTGAGAAACATAACTGCAACTTCTGCAATTGGATGCTCGCAGGAGAAGGGTCTATCTGCAGTCATGCAGACTACATGACACACCCACTTCACTGCATGACACATCCACTTCACGACACAACATAGCCACATCACTACACCCCAACCCCCTCTTTGGTGATTTACCGCTGGCTCTAATGTCTCTGCAGCATTTTGATATATGATATAATTCCTTTTGGAAGATAAATATTGGTCTCACAGATAAAATCTAACAATTGTAGCAGTTACATTAGTTTGTCTGAATGTAAGGTGAAGGTTCATGTTTCTGGGGTTCTAAATGTACAGATGTCACCACATTTACATAAATATACATGTATTAAACTGAACAGATCAGTCTATATTAAATTTTGTTTAATTTAATTATGATAGACTCTAAAAAAAAAGGTTAAAAAACAGTAAAAAATCTGGCAGCAAAAGTTGCCAAACACTTGCCATCAAATGACAGTAAAAAACCTTTAGTTATTCTACAGAGATTTTTTTTTAAAATACAGATATTTACTTTGGACACTGTCTGCATTTTTACAGTCTAACTGTTGTAAAAAAAACTAAACTTTATTATAAAATATCGCTTTATTTATACAAACATTATTTGATAGTAATAAAAAGCAAGTATCCAATATATCTACATAGATTTCCCATTAATGTATGAGGTTAACTTCATATAAACATTATTTGACAGTAATTGCAAGCAACTCCCCAATATATCTACAGACATAAACGTACCCTTTATATCGACTTTTTTTTACAATGAATAAATATATAAATTTTTCTGCTGACATTTTACAATATTGTCCAATCCATTCAATGCAGATCCCCATTTGACATGTATAAGATTTCAAGATGTATAATAAACAGAATGTATCATAAAATTACCTTTTACCGCTTGCTTTACAAAATAATTCACTATTTTTACAGTGTTATCCTTAAAGTTTCAGAATTAATAAATCAATAAACAACCATATCAATTATAATGTATAATGTGGGTCTGAAGCTGATCAACCCAATAAGAGCTCAAATAGAATACTTTACTAGAATGTCACAAGTCTCAACTCTTAACCTTAAAGTCTCAAGCAAGTCCTAAGTCACTGTGTTTAGACTCAAGCAAGCCAACTGCCAAACCAGTAAGCAAGACAAGTCAAGTAAATCACAAGTCAAGTCACCATGAAATACACACGTGGACAAAATTGTTGGTACCCCTCAGTTAATGAAAGAAAAACCCACAATTCTCACTGAAATCATTTGAAATGTACAAAAGTAACCATGAATAAAAATTTATTGAAAATTAAACAATCAAAATCAGCCATTACTTTTGAATTGTTGATTAACATAATTATTTAAAAAAATGAAACTAATGAAACTAATGAAACAGGCCTGGACAAAAATGATGGTACCCATAATTTAATATTTTGTTGCACCACCTTTTGAGGCAATCACTGCAATTAAACGATTTCTATATTTGTCAATGAGCCTTCTAGATCTATCAACAGGTATTTTGGCCCACTCCTCGTGAGCAAACTGCTCCAGTTGTGTCAAGTTTGATGGGTGTCTTCTCCAGATGGCATGTTTCAGCTCCTTCCACAGATGTTCAATGGGATTCAGATCTGGGCTCATAGAAGGCCACTTCAGAATAGTCCAACGCTTTTCTCTTAGCCATTCTTGGGTGTTTTTGGCTGTGTGTTTTGGATCGTTGTCCTGTTGGAAGACCCATGACCTGCGACTGAGACCTAGCTTTCTGACACTAGGCAGCACATTTCTCTCCAGAATGCCTTGATAGTCTTGAGATTTCATTGTACCTCGCACAGATTCAAGACATCCTGTGCCAGATGCAGCAAAGCAGCCCCAAAACATAACTGAGCCTCCTCCATGTTTCACCGTAGGGACAGTGTTCTTTTCTTCATACGCTTGATTTTTGAGTCTATGAACATAGAGTTGATGTGCTTTACCAAAAAGCTCCAGTTTTGTCTCATCTGTCCAAAGGACATTCTCCCAGAAGCTTTGTGGCTTGTCAACATGCATTTTTGCAAATTCCAGTCTCGCTTTTTTATGATTTGCTTTCAACAGTGGTGTCCTCCTTGGTCGTCTCCCATGAAGTCCACTTTGGCTCAAACAACGACGAATGGTGCGATCTGACACTGATGTACCTTGGCCTTGGAGTTCACCTTTAATATCTTTGGAGGTTGTTCTGGGCTCTTTGGTTACAATTCGAACTATCCGTCTCTTCAACTTGTCATCAATTTTCTTCTTGCGGCCACGTCCAGGGAGGTTGGCTACTGTCCCGTGGATCTTAAACTTCTGAATAATATGTGCCACTGTTGTCACAGGAACTTCAAGCTGCTTAGAGATGGTCTTATAGCCTTTACCTTTAAGATGTTTGTCTATAATTTTGTTTCGAATGTCCTGGGACAATTCTCTCCTTTGCTTTCTGTTGTCCATGTTCAGTGTGGTACACACCTTGTCACCAAACAGCACAGTGACTATTTGTCACCCTTTAAATAGCCAGACTGACTGATTATGAGCTTGAAGACACCTGTGATGTCAATTAAAGGACACACCTGAGTTAAACATGTCCCTCTGGTCAAATTATTTTCAATCTTTTATAGGGGTACCATCATTTTTGTCCAGGCCTGTTTCATTAGTTTGTTTTTTTAAATAATTATGTTAATCAACAATTCAAAAGTGATGGCTGGTTTTGATTGTTTAATTTTCAACACATTTTTATTTATTATTACTTTTGTAAGTTTCAAGTGATTTCAGTGAGAATTGTGGGTTTTTTCTTTCATTAACTGAGGGGTACCAACAATTTTGTCCACGTGTGTAAGTGCTTTAAACACGAGAGAAAGGGGTGATGGGGATGGTTATGGTTAGGATTTATAAATACCACTATTGATTGGGGGTGTAATGATTATCCAAATCCATGGTTCGGTTCATATCTTGTTTTGTTTTTTTGTTGTTGTTTTTTAGGTTTTTTTGGGGGGGAGGGGGGGGGGGGTATTAAATGAACTACTTTTTTTAACATCAACATAACACTAAAGAACATTATGCAGTTAGATTAACTTTATAAATGAACCTTAAATTAATTAACTAAGTAAACAAAAATAAATAAATAATCTGACATGTTTTCTAGGATCCAGTGTTCATAATTTTGTATTTCATGCAGTAGTGATGTTTGTGGATGTGTTGTATGGCTTCCGCCACCAGGTTGTGCCTTTCAGTAAGGTGAGAGTTTTGAATCAGAAGTAGTAGAAGAAGAGGAACTTCCTCCAGTTGCAGTAGTAAACACAAAGTTAGTGGGTTTTAGCAGCAGCAAAAATATGCTGGTGGACTATAAACTACATATACTGCTTTGTTGTGGTTGTAAAGTGTGTAAATTAAAAAAAAATGCAAGTTATACTACAGCTCTGTGTCAGCCTGAGTCTCTAGCTGCAACACATGACTATTTTGGTACATTTACTCGCCAAGCGCAAAATCTACCCGCATTTGCCGTTTGCACAATGAAACATAGTATTCTATCTGATGATTACTTTTTTCTGCTGTGGATTGTGTATACTAATACATCCATTAATTTAGGACACTGAAATTGTAATCATCATCAAGGATAAATACCATCTTGTTTGCCTGATCTCAAAAGGATTGCATTTGTTGCCCAGTTGATTAGAGAGAGGTAGAGACCATTCTGCTGTGGTTGAGTTACATTGACTTTGAACTAGTGAGGGACCACCAACAGAATGATTAGCTCTGTCATGAAAAGCTGTTAATTCATAAGCTGTCTTGTCTGAATCAGAAACGGTCTGGTAATATTAAGCTTGAGAGAAAATCAGCACAGGTACCTGAAAATGCTTTCAACAAGCTTTCAGCTTGATCCTGTCTTGCATTGTTTTCTAGGTCCTGTTAGACACTGTCTTTAAAGCCTGATTACGTTGCACCTGAAGTCACCTGTCATGTCTCAAAACGGTAACTGTTCATGCTCAATATCTACAATAATGCAAATAGGAGATTCAGCTAAATAAAAACTGTCAAGTCTTTTCGAGTCATCTGCCTCAAGTCAAAGTCAAGTCAAGTCTTATCAATGTTAGTCAAGCAAGTCACAAGTCCTCAAATTTGCGATTCACGTCAAGTCATGTGACTTGAGTCCCCCACCTCTGACAAATATTGATTGCACTTTCCTTGGCCATGGAAATAGGGGCTAAATCCAAAAACAGGAGCTAAATTATTTCCAGTAACAAACAAATAAGCTAATACATAATCAGTATTAACATACAGTGAATCTGCACGCTAAAAAAAGCCTCAAGTTCATACAGCAGATTGACAGTCACCCACTTCCTTTCTGAATTCCAGCGATGGCTGTGATCCTCTACAGTGAGCCTCACCAAGCCTTGTCCTGAGAATACAAAAATAGAAAATATGTATCATGCTCTTAAAAGTGCCTGCACACCAACAGGTGGCAACGTTGTTGCCTGTATTGTTTTCAATGTACACACAATGGCAACTTTGCCTCCTGGCTGCTGCTCTAAAGGAGTGCAGTTTGCCGCTTGAACAGAAATTGAGCATGAACTTTGCCTCTTTTAGTGCAGAGACGTTAAGGATTTTAAAAGGTCTTAAATTAAAATTGGGGCCAGATCAAGCTGTTCTTTAAATGCGATCAACAAAATCCTAAAACCATTTGTAAAACTGACTGGTATCCCATGTAGGGATGCTTCATTTGGAGTGATGTAGTAGTCTCTACCTTTCAAACCAGTTAAAACCCTAGGTGCAGTATTTTGCTCAAGCTCTAGGCAAGAGAGTGAGTTTTTGACTTGCAATATAATGATTGAATTATGCAGAATGTACAGTTTGAAATAAAAAACAACAAACAAGAAATGTACATATTATATATAAAATAAGATGATTAAAATCCCTATCATCAATACGATGAAAATTCTCTGAATTACTGATCATCTAGCCTATCAATAGCTTCAATCAGGAAACTGAAATCTTAGTGCAGATGCCCAAAATTAGTTTAACATAATTATATGTGTATGTATATATTTCTTTATTTTGAATGTAATTTATTTACATAGCAGTCAAAGTATGTATATCCACGCTTCACTGATACGCAGGGCTGAAAAAAATAGTCAAAATAGGCAAAAAATAAGAAGTTAGGTGATGTTGTGTAGCTGCTGGTGCTCTGATTCTTTAGCCTCGCTTGGGTGATAAGCTAACAGGTGACTCCATTTGTTGTTGTATTAACATTACTGTAAAGTAGTTGCTTCTTACAAAGTCAGCAAACAACCTTATCTTTATCAATAATTTTGCCATTAGCAGCCAGGCCGGCATAGCATAACAACACCATCTGTTGGAATACAAGGTACACTACGTCAATCTGGGACTCCGGAGAGCAGATTACTAAATTGTTAGTGGGGCAAGTGTTATCTGCAGTGCTCCCATTTTGAATTTGATGACATCATTATAGTTAAAACTTTAATATTTCACCAAGTTTGAAAGTTTGAAGTTCAATTGAAAAGTGACAGCCCTAATATGTGTCTGGTGGATTGCAGCATTGAATAAAATTAGAGTCTCTGTCCCAGCACACGCACACAGGGCTCTAGACTGCAAGTAAAAAGGTCGCATATGCAACCTTTTTTTTTTGGATGTGCGATTTAATGTTTGACCTGTTGGCACTAGTGCAAGTGGCAGGGAAATTGAATGATTCATTAGAACAAAGATGCAGTCATGTAATATATTTTATTGTAAGATTATATTTTGACATATTGCACTGGTATTGCTTATCTTTCTATTATTTGTAGTATTTCTATTAGCATACCAGGCATGTCTAACTGCAGCCTATGATAATGCTGCACGCCTCGCTAGTGGGCTACTGATTTTTTTGCATAGTCTAAATAAAAAAAAGTTATCCTCAGTTGAGGAAACAGAACACGTTGATCAGAGCTGAAACAACTCTTTTGTTGCAAACTACATCTGATTTTTTAAAAAAGCAAAATAAGGAGAGAAGAGAATGATGAGGCAGAGACGCAGAGCTGAAGGGTGCAGATGATGTAAAGAGAGCAGGCTGGTCTGGCACATGTGAGTTTTTACGCCTGTCTTGTCTCGTCTCCTCCCGACCTTTTGAGTCAGGGTTAGGGTTAGGGTTAGGGTTAGGGTTGGGTTAGGGTTAGGGGTAATTGAGAAATCCAGCAACGCAACATCGTCAAGTTCCACATAGTGTACAGGCCATCCTGGGTGGGGCGTTCAGTGCTCCTCACTACTCATTCAAGCCCCACAGGTGTCTTGTTCCAAGTGTATTAATCCACAGTTTTTCCTGTTTCTTGCGTACTGAGTCTGTCTATATAGGATTAGTTTGTAATCCTGTGACTCCACTTTGTGTCTGATGAAATGTCGTACAAAGTGTGTATCTGTCCTTTTTTGGTGTCCAATATTGTACTTATGTTTAATTAATGTGATTTGGATTTAATTTTTGGTTTCTTCAACATATTTCATAGTACACTTGGAACAATAAATTTAATAAACACATTTCTTAATTTTTACACAAAGGGGAGGTCCAAGTTTGATTTTCATTTTGGACTGTAAGTTGGTCACAAACTCAATGTGTTTATATTCCATATTTTGTTTCTTCATAGTATTCCTGATTGGTTTTAACTTTCTGTGTACCAATATGTCCTGCAGATTCTGGTTCCTGTGATAGGCTGAGATAATTTTGTGTTTCTGGAGCACTCTGGTACTACCCAGGAATTTGACATCGTTTTTTCTAATAATTTGTGTCAGATTCAGACTTTGTTTGGAATATGTTGTGATTACAACATGGAGCCTTTAGGTAGCTGGACTTTTTGGATTTTCTTCAGAAAATCATACGTGTCCTTAATATAACCTGGATGCTTATCAGAAATAGGATTAAAATAATGTTTTATAAATTCTGCTGTTTGGTATGTTTCACTATTAGTCTGAGACAATGGGGAAACCTGGAGGAATTTCACAAGGTTTGCTCCATTGTGCAGGATCTTTATAAATTGTAGGTAGTAGATAAAACCTTCTTGGGCATGGATCCACACTACCTAGCAGGTATTGTTTTTGGTTAATGAAACCTTCAATACACATTTGTTCCAGAATCTGGGTCACCATTGTGATAGTTTAATAGAAAATAGGATTTTGAAGTTTCTTGTAATGATTGGGATTGTTCCGTTGTCTTTGGGCCTTCTATTTATATTGTTCCCTGTCCATAATCACAACAGCACTACCCTTATCTGCCAGTTTGATGGCAATATGGCTATTGTTTTTCCAATTGCTTTAATGCCATAACTCACAGGGATGGGAGAGCAGGTGGACCCAAATGCAGAGACCAAAGGTGAAGCAGGTCTGAAGAAAACTTCTTTATTAGAAGTGTGCAGGGAAAAACCCCAAAAGGTGGAGGGTCAAAAAGCAAAACTGCATGCAGAGCCATGCAGAGCCATGCAGAGCCATGCAGAGCCATGCAGAGCCATGCAGAGCCATGCAGAGCCATGCAGAGCCATGCAGAGCCATGCAGAGCAGGACTGAACAGGACAGCACAAAACACATGATTCAACAAGGACTGAAGTCAAAACTCAACTTAAATACAAACTGAACTAATCAGACAAGAGGGAACAGGTGGCAACATACAAGGGCAGGCTGGAATTGATTGGCTGGGAAAGACACTGGGAGCAAGGAAGGGCTAATGAGGACAATGCAGGACAGGTGTGAAGGGAAAGGAGAAAACATTTAAAAATAAAACAGGAACGAAACTAAAATCCAAGCACCAACAGAAAGTCTTGGCAGGATGTGACAATAACCTCTGCTGAGGATAAATTGGGCTTGTCTTTGGTTCTCCAATTGAATTTTTTAGTGGCATGTTTATCATCTTGAATTAGGGATCTAATTGGTGGTGGTAATGTTTCTAAGTGTGGTGTCCAATTAGACTGTGTTGTGAACGGTAAGGGTTCTTTTTTCCTTTTTCCTTCAAAATATGCTGCTAATTTAAGCCTTCTATGGTAGATTTGGATGTCAATCATAATTTGTGCCTTTTGTTTTTTTGTGAATTTTAATTGTGGGAATGAAAGTCAAGCCCTTTTTTAGTAATTGTACTTGTGCTGTCAGTTTGAAGTTTTGAGCCAAAACCATAATGTTTTTAAAGGTAGTGCTGTTGTCACTTTTGTTGTTAATGAAGTCTTTAACTTTTTTACATCCAGGGAATGATTATTTTTTTCTAGTACTAATTACAGTCTGTTTACTTGTCTCATTACCAGAAGTTGGTCTTTAGTGGGCTGTCAAATTTAATTTAAATTCAAATTTTGGACTTCTTGGTCCAGTGGTTCAGCATGGCCATAGCAGTTGCCACTGTCCAGTGAATGTTGTCTTTTTCAGACATCAAAGTCACTGTCTGATAGTGGTGGCAGGAATGGCTTGTTGGCCCTAATGTGATCATTCATGATAGCCAAATTGTCCTGTGTCTTCCTAGGTAGATTTTTAGAGTAGTTTATAATGGGGATCCAAATCTCAGCAGCTGGAAAAGCCATCTTGGCCATTCTTAAGGATTTTTGCATCTGCTTGATTGCTGTCTCTATAGGTTTCTGTTCTTTGTTATTTAGCCCAGCTGCCAGGGTCACTTTTTCCACCATTGTTATGGGTCTGAGTTTGGCCAGTATGGCTTCAATGTATCTAAACTGGGCACCTGGATAGCTTTCTATCTGAAGATCAGGATTACTGGATTACTGTATTGGGGGAATCTGCTGAAATTGGAGTGTCCCCTGATCAACCATTTCTTATGGACTCTGATTTTCCAGTGAACAATTTTCTGGGATGAGAGTGAATGTCTGTGAGGTTTTTGCACGGGCTGTGGCCCTGTTATGTCCGCCTGTTCAGTGTTTATATCTCCTTCCCCTTCTGTGTCACGCTCTCCAGCTGGGGTAGAGGTCCCCTGGAAGACATGTTTGGCTCCGTCCGTTTCAGACAAAGTTTTAAAAAATTCTTCCTCATGAATGGATAAATCCTCCTCATGACGTGAGGGATCTGCCTCTTCACTGGGGGATCCACTTTGTGTAAAGAGAGGTCATCAGGCAGCAATTCATGAATCAGAACCATCCAGTCTGGTTTTGTTGGTTCTGAGGGCTGAGGTTTTTCTGGTTGTGGAGGTCATACAGGGCTTTGTGAGGGTGTTGGGCCCAGTCCCAGTACTGGGTCATCTTGTGCTATGACACAGGAATTAGTCACTCTGGGTCTCCATTGGATCTTGGGGCTGTCACAAGGTGGAGGTGCACAAGGAGACCAGGCATAGTCTGACATGGGTGAGGTCCCCGTATCCACTTTGGTTAAAGGGGGGAAATCTTCCCCTGAGAACATTTCTTTCTCCTGTGAGAGACCCTTGGATCTCTTAGGCTGGACTCTGGGTGAAGTTTGTGTGTTCACATTTTGTGTTGATTTGGTCTTGTTCATAATCTTTGATTTGGGTTCTTGCTGGTCCTATTTCATCAGAGAGACTATGTGTGCCTCTGCTCAATGGTGTCATCTGTCATTCTGCATTTGATTTTTCTTTTTGACCACCTGGTGGCAACTTCAAAGGCCACCTGCCAGTCAGGGATCAGGATGTTTTCCAGTTCTGCCAAAGTCTGTTCTATGGCTTCTGTATAATTGTCTTCTATAATCAGCTGGTTGGTGAAAACCCAGTTCTGCATTTCTCTCATTTTGCATTTTGAGTGGAATGGGAGCTGCTATCGATCTGAAACTTTGGTTCTAGGGTATTTGGCGGGCTCTGAGTTGATTGGTCGGGGTTAGGGTCAAAGTGATAGAGAAGTTCAGAGAACAGGAGGGAGGCAGAGCCAAGGAGAGGCATCTGATCATGTCTTATAGTCTCCGTACGCTAGGTTATTTTGGGGACTTGGGGTCCTTTTCTCTTCTTTTTCACATAAAATCACCTCCCCTTGATACACAAGTCCCCATCTGGGTTTAAAAATTGATCAGGGGTCCTCCTTATCATGTAGATGTGGTCGTCTTAATTAAAATTCTGATCTGGTTTTCTATCTGACGTCAGGATAGTGTTTCTGTATTTAGATTTCTTCCGATCTGGTTTATTATAAATTAATCAATAATTAATCAACCAATTAATGAGTCACTATTTATCCAGTTGTCTGTGTATTAATCAATTAATTTGCTTATTTATCCATATATTATTTATTATTTATTGATGTATTTATTTATTTATTCATGTATTTAATTATTCTCTAATTAATTTTAAGAGGTCTTTTTTGGGACACATCATCAGTAGTGGACCCCAGGATCATCGGGCGTTTCGGCCATTATCACTAGACACCCTCAGCTGAGGAAGAACCTCCAGAGGTTGATCAAGCTTCGGAGTGTGTCCCAAAGCCAATTGGATTTTAATTTGGCATTTTTCATTTCCAAATTTTTTTTTTTTTTTTTAGAATCCATTTTAGAACCCTGACAGAGGCAGTCTTGAAAGTGTTATTTTGAAGAGAGGATGAAATATCTTCGAAGAGCGGTGTGAGTGGTACGTGAGCTGCAGCCTGATCGGTAACTTACCCGCTTTCCCGCATTTCTCGGATGTGTTTACAGTGTGTCTTGCTTTTCAAAGAGCAGTGTGAGCAGTACGCGAGCTGCAGCCTGATCTGTAACTTACCCGCTTTCCCGCATTTCCCGGATGTGTTTACAGTGTGTCTTGCTTTTCAAAGAGCAGTGTGAGCAGTACGCGAGCTGCAGCCTGATCGGTAACTTACCCGCTTTCTCGCATTTCCCGGATGTGTTTACAGTGTGTCTTGCTTTCAAAGAGCAGTGCGAGCAGTACGCGAGCTGCAGCCTGAGCTGTAACTTACCCGCTTTCCCGCATTTCCCGGATGTGTTTACAGTGTGTCTTGCTTTTCAAAGAGCAGTGTGAGCAGAACGCGAGCTGCAGCCTGATCTGTAACTTACCAGCTTTCACGCATTTCCCGGATGTGTTCAGTGTGTCTTGCTTTTCAAAGAGCAGTGTGAGCGGTACGTGAGCTGCAGCCTGAGCTGTAACTTACCCGCTTTCCCGCATTTCCCGGATGTGTTTACAGTGTGTCTTGCTTTTCAAAGAGCAGTGTGAGCAGTACGCGAGCTGCAGCCTGATCGGTAACTTACCCGCTTTCCCGCATTTCTCGGATGTGTTTACAGTGTGTCTTGCTTTTCAAAGAGCAGTGTGAGCAGTACGTGAGCTGCAGCCTGAGCTGTAACTTACCCGCTTTCACGCATTTCCCGGATGTGTTTACAGTGTGTCTTGCTTTTCAAAGAGCAGTGTGAGCAGTACGCGAGCTGCAGCCTGATCGGTAACTTACCCGCTTTCCCGCATTTCTCGGATGTGTTTACAGTGTGTCTTGCTTTTCAAAGAGCAGTGTGAGCAGTACGTGAGCTGCAGCCTGAGCTGTAACTTACCCGCTTTCCCGCATTTCCCGGATGTGTTTACAGTGTGTCTTGCTTTTGAAGGGCAGTGTGAGCAGTACGCAAGCTGCAGCCTGATCGGTAACTTACCCGCTTTCCCGCATTTCTCGGATGTGTTTACAGTGTGTCTTGCTTTTCAAAGAGCAGTGTGAGCAGTACGTGAGCTGCAGCCTGATCGGTAACTTACCCGCTTTCCCGCATTTCTCGGATGTGTTTACAGTGTGTCTTGCTTTTCAAAGAGCAGTGTGAGCAGTACGTGAGCTGCAGCCTGAGCTGTAACTTACCCGCTTTCACGCATTTCCCGGATGTGTTTACAGTGTGTCTTGCTTTTCAAAGAGCAGTGTGAGCAGTACGCGAGCTGCAGCCTGATCGGTAACTTACCCGCTTTCTCGCATTTCCCGGATGTGTTTACAGTGTGTCTTGCTTTCAAAGAGCAGTGCGAGCAGTACGCGAGCTGCAGCCTGAGCTGTAACTTACCCGCTTTCACGCATTTCCCGGATGTGTTTACAGTGTGTCTTGCTTTTCAAAGAGCAGTGTGAGCAGTACGCGAGCTGCAGCCTGATTGGTAACTTACCCGCTTTCCCGCATTTCCCGGATGTGTTTACAGTGTGTCTTGCTTTTCAAAGAGCAGTGTGAGCAGTACGCAAGCTGCAGCCTGAGCTGTAACTTACCCGCTTTCACGCATTTCCCGGATGTGTTCAGTGTGTCTTGCTTTTCAAAGAGCAGTGTGAGCGGTACGTGAGCTGTAGCCTGATCGGTAACTTACCCGCTTTCCCGCATTTCTCGGATGTGTTTACAGTGTGTCTTGCTTTTCAAAGAGCAGTGTGAGCAGTACGTGAGCTGCAGCCTGATCTGTAACTTACCCGCTTTCCCGCATTTCCCGGATGTGTTTAGTGTGTCTTGCTTTTCAAAGAGCAGTGTGAGCAGAACGCGAGCTGCAGCCTGAGCTGTAACTTACCAGCTTTCACGCATTTCCCGGATGTGTTTACAGTGTGTCTTGCTTTTCAAAGAGCAGTGTGAGCAGAACGTGAGCTGCAGCCTGAGCTGTAACTTACCCGCTTTCCCGCATTTCCCGGATGTGTTTACAGTGTGTCTTGCTTTTCAAAGAGCAGTGTGAGCAGTACGCGAGCTGCAGCCTGATCGGTAACTTACCCGCTTTCCCGCATTTCTCGGATGTGTTTACAGTGTGTCTTGCTTTTCAAAGAGCAGTGTGAGCAGTACGTGAGCTGCAGCCTGAGCTGTAACTTACCCGCTTTCACGCATTTCCCGGATGTGTTTACAGTGTGTCTTGCTTTTCAAAGAGCAGTGTGAGCAGTACGCGAGCTGCAGCCTGATCGGTAACTTACCCGCTTTCTCGCATTTCCCGGATGTGTTTACAGTGTGTCTTGCTTTCAAAGAGCAGTGCGAGCAGTACGCGAGCTGCAGCCTGAGCTGTAACTTACCCGCTTTCACGCATTTCCCGGATGTGTTTACAGTGTGTCTTGCTTTTCAAAGAGCAGTGTGAGCAGTACGCGAGCTGCAGCCTGATTGGTAACTTACCCGCTTTCCCGCATTTCCCGGATGTGTTAACAGTGTGTCTTGCTTTTCAAAGAGCAGTGTGAGCAGTACGCAAGCTGCAGCCTGAGCTGTAACTTACCCGCTTTCACGCATTTCCCGGATGTGTTCAGTGTGTCTTGCTTTTCAAAGAGCAGTGTGAGCGGTACGTGAGCTGTAGCCTGAGCTGTAACTTACCCGCTTTCACGCATTTCCCGGATGTGTTTACAGTGTGTCTTGCTTTCAAAGAGCAGTGTGAGCAGTACACGAGCTGCAGCCTGAGCTGTAACTTACCCGCTTTCCCGCATTTCCCGGATGTGTTTACAGTGTGTCTTGCTTTTCAAAGAGCAGTGTGAGCAGTACGCGAGCTGCAGCCTGATCGGTAACTTACCCGCTTTCCCGCATTTCTCGGATGTGTTTACAGTGTGTCTTGCTTTTCAAAGAGCAGTGTGAGCAGTACGTGAGCTGCAGCCTGATCTGTAACTTACCCGCTTTCCCGCATTTCCCGGATGTGTTTAGTGTGTCTTGCTTTTCAAAGAGCAGTGTGAGCAGAACGCGAGCTGCAGCCTGAGCTGTAACTTACCAGCTTTCACGCATTTCCCGGATGTGTTCAGTGTGTCTTGCTTTTCAAAGAGCAGTGTGAGCGGTACGTGAGCTGCAGCCTGAGCTGTAACTTACCCGCTTTCACGCATTTCCCGGATGTGTTTACAGTGTGTCTTGCTTTTCAAAGAGCAGTGTGAGCAGTACGTGAGCTGCAGCCTGATCTGTAACTTACCCGCTTTCCCGCATTTCCCGGATGTGTTTACAGTGTGTCTTGCTTTTCAAAGAGCAGTGTGAGCAGTACACGAGCTGCAGCCTGAGCTGTAACTTACCCGCTTTCCCGCATTTCACGCATTTCCCGGATGTGTTTACAGTGTGTCTTGCTTTTCAAAGAGCAGTGTGAGCGGTACGTGAGCTGCAGCCTGAGCTGTAACTTACCCGCTTTCCCGCATTTCCCGGATGTGTTTACAGTGTGTCTTGCTTTTCAAAGAGCAGTGTGAGCAGTACGCGAGCTGCAGCCTGATCGGTAACTTACCCGCTTTCCCGCATTTCTCGGATGTGTTTACAGTGTGTCTTGCTTTTCAAAGAGCAGTGTGAGCAGTACGTGAGCTGCAGCCTGATCTGTAACTTACCCGCTTTCCCGCATTTCCCGGATGTGTTTAGTGTGTCTTGCTTTTCAAAGAGCAGTGTGAGCAGAACGCGAGCTGCAGCCTGAGCTGTAACTTACCAGCTTTCACGCATTTCCCGGATGTGTTCAGTGTGTCTTGCTTTTCAAAGAGCAGTGTGAGCGGTACGTGAGCTGCAGCCTGAGCTGTAACTTACCCGCTTTCACGCATTTCCCGGATGTGTTTACAGTGTGTCTTGCTTTTCAAAGAGCAGTGTGAGCAGTACGTGAGCTGCAGCCTGATCTGTAACTTACCCGCTTTCCCGCATTTCCCGGATGTGTTTACAGTGTGTCTTGCTTTTCAAAGAGCAGTGTGAGCAGTACACGAGCTGCAGCCTGAGCTGTAACTTACCCGCTTTCCCGCATTTCACGCATTTCCCGGATGTGTTCAGTGTGTCTTGCTTTTCAAAGAGCAGTGTGAGCGGTACGTGAGCTGCAGCCTGAGCTGTAACTTACCCGCTTTCACGCATTTCCCGGATGTGTTTACAGTGTGTCTTGCTTTTCAAAGAGCAGTGTGAGCAGTACGCGAGCTGCAGCCTGATCGGTAACTTACCCGCTTTCTCGCATTTCCTGGATGTGTTTACAGTGTGTCTTGCTTTTCAAAGAGCAATGTGAGCAGTACGCGAGCTGCAGCCTGAGCTGTAACTTACCCGCTTTCCCGCATTTCCCGGATGTGTTTACAGTGTGTCTTGCTTTTCAAAGAGCAGTGTGAGCAGTACGTGAGCTGCAGCCTGAGCTGTAACTTACCCGCTTTCACGCATTTCCCGGATGTGTTTACAGTGTGTCTTGCTTTTCAAAGAGCAGTGTGAGCAGTACGCGAGCTGCAGCCTGATCGGTAACTTACCCGCTTTCTCGCATTTCCCGGATGTGTTCAGTGTGTCTTGCTTTTCAAAGAGCAGTGTGAGCGGTACGTGAGCTGCAGCCTGAGCTGTAACTTACCCGCTTTCCCGGATGTGTTTACAGTGTGTCTTGCTTTTCAAAGAGCAGTGTGAGCAGTACGCTAGCTGCAGCCTGATCGGTAACTTACCCGCTTTCTCGCATTTCCCGGATGTGTTTACAGTGTGTCTTGCTTTCAAAGACCAGTGCGAGCAGTACGCGAGCTGCAGCCTGAGCTGTAACTTACCCGCTTTCACGCATTTCCCGGATGTGTTTACAGTGTGTCTTGCTTTTCAAAGAGCAGTGTGAGCAGTACGCGAGCTGCAGCCTGATTGGTAACTTACCCGCTTTCCCGCATTTCCCGGATGTGTTTACAGTGTGTCTTGCTTTCAAAGAGCAGTGTGAGCAGTACACGAGCTGCAGCCTGAGCTGTAACTTACCCGCTTTCCCGCATTTCCCGGATGTGTTTACAGTGTGTCTTGCTTTTCAAAGAGCAGTGTGAGCAGTACGCAAGCTGCAGCCTGAGCTGTAACTTACCCGCTTTCACGCATTTCCCGGATGTGTTCAGTGTGTCTTGCTTTTCAAAGAGCAGTGTGAGCGGTACGTGAGCTGTAGCCTGAGCTGTAACTTACCCGCTTTCACGCATTTCCCGGATGTGTTTACAGTGTGTCTTGCTTTCAAAGAGCAGTGTGAGCAGTACACGAGCTGCAGCCTGAGCTGTAACTTACCCGCTTTCCCGCATTTCCCGGATGTGTTTACAGTGTGTCTTGCTTTTCAAAGAGCAGTGTGAGCAGTACGCGAGCTGCAGCCTGATCGGTAACTTACCCGCTTTCCCGCATTTCTCGGATGTGTTTACAGTGTGTCTTGCTTTTCAAAGAGCAGTGTGAGCAGTACGTGAGCTGCAGCCTGATCTGTAACTTACCCGCTTTCCCGCATTTCCCGGATGTGTTTAGTGTGTCTTGCTTTTCAAAGAGCAGTGTGAGCAGAACGCGAGCTGCAGCCTGAGCTGTAACTTACCAGCTTTCACGCATTTCCCGGATGTGTTTACAGTGTGTCTTGCTTTTCAAAGAGCAGTGTGAGCAGAACGTGAGCTGCAGCCTGAGCTGTAACTTACCCGCTTTCCCGCATTTCCCGGATGTGTTTACAGTGTGTCTTGCTTTTCAAAGAGCAGTGTGAGCAGTACGCGAGCTGCAGCCTGATCGGTAACTTACCCGCTTTCCCGCATTTCTCGGATGTGTTTACAGTGTGTCTTGCTTTTCAAAGAGCAGTGTGAGCAGTACGTGAGCTGCAGCCTGAGCTGTAACTTACCCGCTTTCACGCATTTCCCGGATGTGTTTACAGTGTGTCTTGCTTTTCAAAGAGCAGTGTGAGCAGTACGCGAGCTGCAGCCTGATCGGTAACTTACCCGCTTTCTCGCATTTCCCGGATGTGTTTACAGTGTGTCTTGCTTTCAAAGAGCAGTGCGAGCAGTACGCGAGCTGCAGCCTGAGCTGTAACTTACCCGCTTTCACGCATTTCCCGGATGTGTTTACAGTGTGTCTTGCTTTTCAAAGAGCAGTGTGAGCAGTACGCGAGCTGCAGCCTGATTGGTAACTTACCCGCTTTCCCGCATTTCCCGGATGTGTTTACAGTGTGTCTTGCTTTTCAAAGAGCAGTGTGAGCAGTACGCAAGCTGCAGCCTGAGCTGTAACTTACCCGCTTTCACGCATTTCCCGGATGTGTTCAGTGTGTCTTGCTTTTCAAAGAGCAGTGTGAGCGGTACGTGAGCTGTAGCCTGAGCTGTAACTTACCCGCTTTCACGCATTTCCCGGATGTGTTTACAGTGTGTCTTGCTTTCAAAGAGCAGTGTGAGCAGTACACGAGCTGCAGCCTGAGCTGTAACTTACCCGCTTTCCCGCATTTCCCGGATGTGTTTACAGTGTGTCTTGCTTTTCAAAGAGCAGTGTGAGCAGTACGCGAGCTGCAGCCTGATCGGTAACTTACCCGCTTTCCCGCATTTCTCGGATGTGTTTACAGTGTGTCTTGCTTTTCAAAGAGCAGTGTGAGCAGTACGTGAGCTGCAGCCTGATCTGTAACTTACCCGCTTTCCCGCATTTCCCGGATGTGTTTAGTGTGTCTTGCTTTTCAAAGAGCAGTGTGAGCAGAACGCGAGCTGCAGCCTGAGCTGTAACTTACCAGCTTTCACGCATTTCCCGGATGTGTTCAGTGTGTCTTGCTTTTCAAAGAGCAGTGTGAGCGGTACGTGAGCTGCAGCCTGAGCTGTAACTTACCCGCTTTCACGCATTTCCCGGATGTGTTTACAGTGTGTCTTGCTTTTCAAAGAGCAGTGTGAGCAGTACGTGAGCTGCAGCCTGATCTGTAACTTACCCGCTTTCCCGCATTTCCCGGATGTGTTTACAGTGTGTCTTGCTTTTCAAAGAGCAGTGTGAGCAGTACACGAGCTGCAGCCTGAGCTGTAACTTACCCGCTTTCCCGCATTTCACGCATTTCCCGGATGTGTTCAGTGTGTCTTGCTTTTCAAAGAGCAGTGTGAGCGGTACGTGAGCTGCAGCCTGAGCTGTAACTTACCCGCTTTCACGCATTTCCCGGATGTGTTTACAGTGTGTCTTGCTTTTCAAAGAGCAGTGTGAGCAGTACGCGAGCTGCAGCCTGATCGGTAACTTACCCGCTTTCTCGCATTTCCTGGATGTGTTTACAGTGTGTCTTGCTTTTCAAAGAGCAATGTGAGCAGTACGCGAGCTGCAGCCTGAGCTGTAACTTACCCGCTTTCCCGCATTTCCCGGATGTGTTTACAGTGTGTCTTGCTTTTCAAAGAGCAGTGTGAGCAGTACGTGAGCTGCAGCCTGAGCTGTAACTTACCCGCTTTCACGCATTTCCCGGATGTGTTTACAGTGTGTCTTGCTTTTCAAAGAGCAGTGTGAGCAGTACGCGAGCTGCAGCCTGATCGGTAACTTACCCGCTTTCTCGCATTTCCCGGATGTGTTCAGTGTGTCTTGCTTTTCAAAGAGCAGTGTGAGCGGTACGTGAGCTGCAGCCTGAGCTGTAACTTACCCGCTTTCCCGGATGTGTTTACAGTGTGTCTTGCTTTTCAAAGAGCAGTGTGAGCAGTACGCTAGCTGCAGCCTGATCGGTAACTTACCCGCTTTCTCGCATTTCCCGGATGTGTTTACAGTGTGTCTTGCTTTCAAAGACCAGTGCGAGCAGTACGCGAGCTGCAGCCTGAGCTGTAACTTACCCGCTTTCACGCATTTCCCGGATGTGTTTACAGTGTGTCTTGCTTTTCAAAGAGCAGTGTGAGCAGTACGCGAGCTGCAGCCTGATTGGTAACTTACCCGCTTTCCCGCATTTCCCGGATGTGTTTACAGTGTGTCTTGCTTTCAAAGAGCAGTGTGAGCAGTACACGAGCTGCAGCCTGAGCTGTAACTTACCCGCTTTCCCGCATTTCCCGGATGTGTTTACAGTGTGTCTTGCTTTTCAAAGAGCAGTGTGAGCAGTACGCGAGCTGCAGCCTGATCGGTAACTTACCCGCTTTCCCGCATTTCTCGGATGTGTTTACAGTGTGTCTTGCTTTTCAAAGAGCAGTGTGAGCAGTACGTGAGCTGCAGCCTGATCTGTAACTTACCCGCTTTCCCGCATTTCCCGGATGTGTTTAGTGTGTCTTGCTTTTCAAAGAGCAGTGTGAGCAGAACGCGAGCTGCAGCCTGAGCTGTAACTTACCAGCTTTCACGCATTTCCCGGATGTGTTCAGTGTGTCTTGCTTTTCAAAGAGCAGTGTGAGCGGTACGTGAGCTGCAGCCTGAGCTGTAACTTACCCGCTTTCACGCATTTCCCGGATGTGTTTACAGTGTGTCTTGCTTTTCAAAGAGCAGTGTGAGCAGTACGTGAGCTGCAGCCTGATCTGTAACTTACCCGCTTTCCCGCATTTCCCGGATGTGTTTACAGTGTGTCTTGCTTTTCAAAGAGCAGTGTGAGCAGTACACGAGCTGCAGCCTGAGCTGTAACTTACCCGCTTTCCCGCATTTCACGCATTTCCCGGATGTGTTCAGTGTGTCTTGCTTTTCAAAGAGCAGTGTGAGCGGTACGTGAGCTGCAGCCTGAGCTGTAACTTACCCGCTTTCACGCATTTCCCGGATGTGTTTACAGTGTGTCTTGCTTTTCAAAGAGCAGTGTGAGCAGTACGCGAGCTGCAGCCTGATCGGTAACTTACCCGCTTTCTCGCATTTCCTGGATGTGTTTACAGTGTGTCTTGCTTTTCAAAGAGCAATGTGAGCAGTACGCGAGCTGCAGCCTGAGCTGTAACTTACCCGCTTTCCCGCATTTCCCGGATGTGTTTACAGTGTGTCTTGCTTTTCAAAGAGCAGTGTGAGCAGTACGTGAGCTGCAGCCTGAGCTGTAACTTACCCGCTTTCACGCATTTCCCGGATGTGTTTACAGTGTGTCTTGCTTTTCAAAGAGCAGTGTGAGCAGTACGCGAGCTGCAGCCTGATCGGTAACTTACCCGCTTTCTCGCATTTCCCGGATGTGTTTACAGTGTGTCTTGCTTTCAAAGAGCAGTGCGAGCAGTACGTGAGCTGCAGCCTGAGCTGTAACTTACCCGCTTTCCCGCATTTCCCGGATGTGTTTACAGTGTGTCTTGCTTTTCAAAGAGCAGTGTGAGCAGTACGCGAGCTGCAGCCTGATCGGTAACTTACCCGCTTTCCCGCATTTCTCGGATGTGTTTACAGTGTGTCTTGCTTTTCAAAGAGCAGTGTGAGCAGTACGTGAGCTGCAGCCTGAGCTGTAACTTACCCGCTTTCACGCATTTCCCGGATGTGTTTACAGTGTGTCTTGCTTTTCAAAGAGCAGTGTGAGCAGTACGCGAGCTGCAGCCTGATCGGTAACTTACCCGCTTTCTCGCATTTCCCGGATGTGTTTACAGTGTGTCTTGCTTTCAAAGAGCAGTGCGAGCAGTACGTGAGCTGCAGCCTGAGCTGTAACTTACCCGATTTCCCGCATTTCCCGGATGTGTTTACAGTGTGTCTTGCTTTTCAAAGAGCAGTGTGAGCAGTACGCGAGCTGCAGCCTGATCGGTAACTTACCCGCTTTCCCGCATTTCTCGGATGTGTTTACAGTGTGTCTTGCTTTTCAAAGAGCAGTGTGAGCAGAACGCGAGCTGCAGCCTGAGCTGTAACTTACCCGCTTTCACGCATTTCCCGGATGTGTTTACAGTGTGTCTTGCTTTTCAAAGAGCAGTGTGAGCAGTACGCGAGCTGCAGCCTGATCGGTAACTTACCCGCTTTCTCGCATTTCCCAGATGTGTTTACAGTGTGTCTTGCTTTCAAAGAGCAGTGTGAGCAGTACGCGAGCTGCAGCCTGAGCTGTAACTTACCCGCTTTCCCGCATTTCCCGGATGTGTTTACAGTGTGTCTTGCTTTTCAAAGAGCAGTGTGAGCAGTACGCGAGCTGCAGCCTGATCGGTAACTTACCCGCTTTCCCGCATTTCTCGGATGTGTTTACAGTGTGTCTTGCTTTTCAAAGAGCAGTGTGAGCAGTACGTGAGCTGCAGCCTGATCTGTAACTTACCCGCTTTCCCGCATTTCCCGGATGTGTTTACAGTGCGTCTTGCTTTTCAAAGAGCAGTGTGAGCAGAACGCGAGCTGCAGCCTGAGCTGTAACTTACCAGCTTTCACGCATTTCCCGGATGTGTTCAGTGTGTCTTGCTTTTCAAAGAGCAGTGTGAGCGGTACGTGAGCTGCAGCCTGAGCTGTAACTTACCCGCTTTCCCGGATGTGTTTACAGTGTGTCTTGCTTTTCAAAGAGCAGTGTGAGCAGTACGCTAGCTGCAGCCTGATCGGTAACTTACCCGCTTTCTCGCATTTCCCGGATGTGTTTACAGTGTGTCTTGCTTTCAAAGAGCAGTGCGAGCAGTACGCGAGCTGCAGCCTGAGCTGTAACTTACCCGCTTTCACGCATTTCCCGGATGTGTTTACAGTGTGTCTTGCTTTTCAAAGAGCAGTGTGAGCAGTACGCGAGCTGCAGCCTGATTGGTAACTTACCCGCTTTCCCGCATTTCCCGGATGTGTTTACAGTGTGTCTTGCTTTTCAAAGAGCAGTGTGAGCAGTACGCGAGCTGCAGCCTGAGCTGTAACTTACCCGCTTTCACGCATTTCCCGGATGTGTTCAGTGTGTCTTGCTTTTCAAAGAGCAGTGTGAGCGGTACGTGAGCTGTAGCCTGAGCTGTAACTTACCCGCTTTCCCGCATTTCCCGCATTTCCCGGATGTGTTTACAGTGTGTCTTGCTTTTCAAAGAGCAGTGTGAGCAGTACGCGAGCTGCAGCCTGATCGGTAACTTACCCGCTTTCCCGCATTTCTCGGATGTGTTTAGTGTGTCTTGCTTTTCAAAGAGCAGTGTGAGCAGAACGCGAGCTGCAGCCTGAGCTGTAACTTACCCGCTTTCCCGCATTTCCCGGATGTGTTTACAGTGTGTCTTGCTTTTCAAAGAGCAGTGTGAGCAGTACGCGAGCTGCAGCCTGATCGGTAACTTACCCGCTTTCCCGCATTTCTCGGATGTGTTTAGTGTGTCTTGCTTTTCAAAGAGCAGTGTGAGCAGAACGCGAGCTGCAGCCTGAGCTGTAACTTACCAGCTTTCACGCATTTCCCGGATGTGTTCAGTGTGTCTTGCTTTTCAAAGAGCAGTGTGAGCGGTACGTGAACTGCAGCCTGAGCTGTAACTTACCCGCTTTCACGCATTTCCCGGATGTGTTTACAGTGTGTCTTGCTTTTCAAAGAGCAGTGTGAGCAGTACGTGAGCTGCAGCCTGATCTGTAACTTACCCGCTTTCCCGCATTTCCCGGATGTGTTTACAGTGTGTCTTGCTTTTCAAAGAGCAGTGTGAGCAGTACGCGAGCTGCAGCCTGAGCTGTAACTTACCCGCTTTCCCGCATTTCACGCATTTCCCGGATGTGTTCAGTGTGTCTTGCTTTTCAAAGAGCAGTGTGAGCAGTACGCGAGCTGCAGCCTGATCGGTAACTTACCCGCTTTCTCGCATTTCCCGGATGTGTTTACAGTGTGTCTTGCTTTCAAAGAGCAGTGCGAGCAGTACGCGAGCTGCAGCCTGAGCTGTAACTTACCCGATTTCCCGCATTTCCCGGATGTGTTTACAGTGTGTCTTGCTTTTCAAAGAGCAGTGTGAGCAGTACGCGAGCTGCAGCCTGATCGGTAACTTACCCGCTTTCCCGCATTTCTCGGATGTGTTTACAGTGTGTCTTGCTTTTCAAAGAGCAGTGTGAGCAGAACGCGAGCTGCAGCCTGAGCTGTAACTTACCAGCTTTCACGCATTTCCCGGATGTGTTCAGTGTGTCTTGCTTTTCAAAGAGCAGTGTGAGCAGAACGCGAGCTGCAGCCTGATTGGTAACTTACCCGCTTTCCCGCATTTCCCGGATGTGTTTACAGTGTGTCTTGCTTTTCAAAGAGCAGTGTGAGCGGTACGTGAGCTGTAGCCTGAGCTGTAAGTTACAGCTCAGGCTACAGCTAACCCTAACCCTTAGGAGTAGGGGTAGGGGTAGGGTTAGGGTTAGGGAGTGTGTCCCATAGCCAATTGGTTGGAGTTGTAGTAGCAGTCCCATTTATGGGGATTTAGAGTATATGGTGGCCTGTTATTCCTCCGGTAAGTATTAAAATACGCAGGTATTAATATTAATTTACGTTTTTAATATTGGGGGTAAGTAGCAAGGCAAGGTAAGTAGGGTTGGACATTTAGGATCAGTATTCTGGTAAGCATAAAGGGTAAGTAGTGAGGTAGGGTAAGTAGGGTTGGGTATTTAGGACTGATGTTCTGGTAAGTAGCGAGATAAAGTAGAGTTGGATATTAAGGACCGGCATTCTGGTAAGTATTAAGGGTAGGTAGTGAGGTGAGGTAAGTAGGGTTGGGTGTTTAGGGCCAATATTCTGGTAAGTATTAAGAGTAAGTATTAAAGTGAAGGTAAGTAGGATTAAGTATTAAGGTAAGTATTATGGTAAGTATTAAATTATTGTAGGTCCTAAGGCATAAACAAGTTATCAAGGTAATTGCGAGGTAAGTATTAGTGTATAGCTAAAATTCCGGTAAGTGGAAAAGTCTAAAAAAAGTCGGTTGGGAGAGGTAATTTAAAGGGTAAATTGGAAGGTCTAAAGATTTAAATCCCCCAGGTTAGGATTAATTTGTTCTTCAGAGTCTTTTCCGCTTTATAGGTCCAATGGGGGAATCCAAGTGTAAGGTAGTCCTAGGTCCTGGTGCATCCACGGCCTAGTCACCTAAACTGGACTAGGGGATGGAGAATTTAGGCGTGAGAAATTTTGAAGGAGGGGTTAGGGGTTGGGGTTGGGGTTAGGGTTAGTCTAGGGAGACATGTAGACTGTGGAATGTGTCCATACCCTGTCCATCATACAAGGTCCACAAAAATACATAGGTTCATATAAAAGTCATACTAACAATTCCCCCTTTTTTTCTTTTACTTTTTTTTTTTTCAAAAGGGTATGAGATTAACATATATGGCCATACATGTAGCATCTTACATACACATGCTATAAAATACACATAGTACATATAAAATCTTCCCTTCCATCTTATCCTCAATCTTCATGTTACAATGTTGTTTACATCAATGTTTATTATCCTCTGTTATGTTTAGACTACACCTGCTTCACTCTCCCTCACTTCTAATAGTGACCTGGCTACCATTGTACTTGCTACAACATTTCACTGGCTTCAGGGACGAGGCCCCTATTGGTTCTCCGACCCCCCTTTCACCAGGCTTCACCAAATCACTGACAAGTGATTTGGTGAAACTTTGTCTCTGGTGGAGCGTAGATGTAGGTGTTTCTAACTGGATTCTGAACCAGTATAGTCTTGGAAACAGAAGAAACGGATTTCATGATTAGCGCACGGAAAATTGGGAAACAACAACACATTATTATGGCTACTATCATCACAATGCCTATAATAGGTGCACATAATCCTACAAGCCAAGCTAAAGTAGAATTTCCTCCAAAATACCTTGCAATGCTTTCCCATACCTTGTTTCCTCTGTAACCCATTTCAACTCGTGCATTCCTGTTCACTGTAACAATACTTTCCTGTATATCTCTCAAATTCTTAATTGCAACTGACAAATTACCACTTCCTTCTGAATCTGAGGGTAAATATGTGCAACATCCTTCACCCATGATAGCACAGACACCGCTATTAACTGCGGTTAAGGCGTCCAAAGCTACACGATTAGCATTATCAAATCGTTTAATCAAGTCCAATTCACTACTGATAGATTTGAGCGCTAAAGATGTAGAATTAGCCACTAATGCCAAATCATGTCTTGTCAACGCTATAAGATAATGATTACTGTACTGTAATTCCGTATTCCAAAATATAGATGCAAATACCATTTGAGAATGCGTGTAGATTTGATATCCTTCATCTAATGCATAATATTGTTCAGCCAAACGTTGAGGATCTGTATTCTTCAGGTGTATTATCCTCTTACTTCACTAACTTCTCTTTTGACTCTAGATGAAGTCCCATTGTTTCCATGTATTCTACGGGCTCTACTACATAAGTGACATCATGTAACATGCAAATTCCACATCTTCCCTTAAATCTGGGTGGGAGACTATCCCAAACATGTTCTCCACAGCACCAATAAAATCCTTCCATCATAGGTGCTCCCATAAATGCTAACTGGGCGTAATCATTCACTTTGTCCATGATGTATCTGCATTTATCAACCTGCACGGATCCCATATCTTGACCTTCTGTGTCATTATCTTGCTTTCCTTCGATACATACGTCAAAAATGTCCGTGTCATTAACTATTGCTGATGACTTCACCGGAGTAGCCGATAAATCATATGGCATATCATAAATGTGTTTCTCATAGAAACTAGATCATCCCATAAGAGATGGGTTATCTCCTGGTGCTTGAAATTTAGTCACGTGAATATTCACAAGATCCTGTCCATTTGGTTGACTAATTGAGATATTGGAATAAATTGCATATTGTACTACTTTATACATGATGTTGTTCTCTTTCATCACTAGATTGAGTATCTTACCGAAATGCATTCTATTTGTTTTAATTATTGGTCTCGGGGGCGAAGTTGTTAACACATGTGTTCCTGTCTTAGGGTGATTTTGGACTACGTACATATATGCTAATGTACATAACGCAGGCAATCCTTCTGGTTTAAGTAAGAGGTTTTGCTACTAAAACAAATACGTCTTTGGTTGATAGCGGAAGTAACGAACATGCATAACAAGATTTCTGTGTCAATCTTCTAACTCTTCTCTTAATTGATTGATACCACAAATTAGATTCAAAAGGATGACCTGATCCTAATTTAATGTTCAACTTCTTATAAGTGTGTGTATCATCTTCCTCAGTCACCTCATTCGCGTTTTGGTCTCTTCCTATTGTATTTGGCCAGTCTATTTCTTTAGTGTCTTCAACGCCTATTTTATCTCCTTCAGCTTCTATCTTTGGTGTAAATTTAGCTGTTTTGGGAATCCAATATGGTGCACATACTCCCTTCCAATTTGGTGGCATATAAGTATACACATTCTCTCCACACGACCAAATCACATTATCCAGAGCGGGGAAAGGATAACTGGTGAGGATATATGGATATATATATATATATATATATATATATAACTTCTACACCCTTTAGTAACTCCTAGGTCATAGTGTACGATACCTGTTATCGCATTTACGCATACTTGTGGTGACCTTCTCTGGACAGCTTTCAATACAATGGAGTGAAAGTCTGTGTACGCGCCTGGATCTATGTGTACATAGAATTTGGTACTCTACTTGCACCTCTACTTTATTTGGTTCAAGTGTGATATATGTGACTTTATTGATGTAGTAGGGTTTGGTTGCCTCTGCTGTTAGTGGGTAATACAGACATTGTATTTCAAAATCAGTCATTGGTGTATGATCCATCATTCCTACTTCCATGTACGGTCTAGGTTCCACAATCTTTGACTTTGTTGCTCTCTTCATGCGATTAGTCATTCTCCTCATCCATTCACTCTTCTCTTCTTTTCCTCCATACCATATGCTTTTACCTCCTTCATCACTCTCTTCATTCATGTTACTTCCTTCTACATTACATTGTATAACTATGCAAGTAAATATGCAGCATGCAATAATACTTAGAATAACTTTGGGGTTAGTTATTTTAACAAACTTTAAAATGTTAGTTGTGTCATGCGTGTTTCTCTCGTGTTCACGCCCTCTAATTACTCCCCTTCTTGCTTTTCCAGTGTTGCCGTATTCGCCTCTGTCGCCTCGATTACAGTCGAAGGTGCTGCCCTCACTCTGGATGCGTGGATCCATTGTGGTTGTCCTTTGACCTTGACAGCGGTCCTTGTCACCATCAGAACTTGAGTTGGCAGTCCGTAACGTGGTTCTCCTACAGTAGGCTTCAGACTCCGAATTAGCATGTAGTCACCTGGTTGGAAGTTATGTGTAGGCATATCAGCTGGAAAAGGAAGAGCGTCAAATACCTGCTGAGAGTACTGAGAAACAAAAGAAAATGTTTAACGTAATTTTGTTGTGATTCTTGTAGTTGTGTCAGATCCACTGGTGCTCTCTCGTTCATCTCGACTCCTAGAGGAAAAGGTCGTGCCATTAACACTTCATGTGGCGACAATCCAGTAGTTTTGTTCGGCATTGCTCTCATAGACAAGAGTGTCAATGGTAATGCCTCTATCCAATTTAACTGTCTAGATTGATGCACTTTTATCAATTTTTTCTTAATTGTCCTATTTGTTCTCTTTACTTGAACTTTGTGGATGATAAGGAATATGAAAATTCCATTTGATTCCCAATGATTTTGCAAGTAGCTTAGTTACTCTCGACGTGAATGGAGTTCCATTATCTGAATCGATACTTTCAGGTATCCCAAAACATGGAATAATATGTTCCATTAAACACTTAACTACAGTTTGAGCATTTTCTTTTCTCGTCGGGAAAGCCTCTGGCCATTTGGAAAATCGATCCACAATCACGAGTAGATATGCATAACCTCGACATTTAGGCATATGTGTAAAATCAATTTGTAATGATTGAAAAGGTCCTTCTGGTCTTGGCAAATGTTCATGTCTTGGTGGATTATTATGTGGATTACATCGTGCGCAAATTAAGCATCTATTAAAGTACCTTCTAACATGTTTTTCCAAACCTATCGTGAAAAACAATTTAGATATGTAATCTGTCACCGCTTTGTAATTCACATGTTGTTCCGTGTACGTACGCGATTAAAGGATCATATGCTAGCTTAGGTAAAGCCACTCTTTTATCCTTGAATTTCCACAAATCATCAACATCTTTGTGACAGTTCTTCTTTAACCATAACTTTCTTTCTGCCTCCGGGGCTTGTGTTTGAAATGCAATTAAATCATTAACCGTATAAGGTGGATTAGTTGTTTGTACTACCGTTAGAGTCGTGTTTAACCATGGTGGGAAGGATGCACTTAAAGCTGCTTCTTTAGCATATTTGTCTGCTAAGTTATTTCCCTTTGCCACTTCTGATTCTCCTTTAGAATGCCCTGCACACTTGACTATAGCAAGTTGTTCTGGTAACATCATGGCTGCTAATAGGTCCTTCAAAGTAGCATGCTGAATAGGTTTGCCTGAAGTTGTTATAAATCCTCTATTTTCCCAAATTTTACTGAAGTCATGCGCCACTGAAAATGCGTATTTTGAATCTGTATATATTGTTGCAGTCTTACTTTGTGCTAGAATACATGCTCTAGTTAAAGCTATCAGCTCTGCTGCTTGTGCTGATGAAACAGGTAGCCTATATGCTTCAATACATTTATCTTGATTATCAACAATTGCATAACCTGCTAATGTGGTTTTATCATCTGGTCTCAATTCCATACAATCATGTTCAACTTCCTCTTGTTCTTTATTTTCGCCATGTAGTAATGCCTTTAAATGTAGCGCGGGGTTAAGGTGTGTTGTGGTTGAGATAGTAAGATTTTGGGTTCCTGTTAAAATGTGTTCATAATTACTACGTCTCTGGCTAGTCATATGTTGTGTCGTTATGTTGAGCAAAATAATGTTTACCACATGTGTTGTATGTAATACCAACGGATGTCCTAAGACTATCGTTTGTGCTTTCTCCACCATGATAGCAGCAGCGGCAACAGCTCGTAAACAAGGAACCATGCCTTGTACGATTAATGGTAGTGTTTTGGAGTAATATGCAACGGGTCTTGACCTGTCACCATGCATCTGCGCTAACATTGCGGATGCGACAGTACCATTCTCTGCCACATAGAGGTGAAAAGTTAGCTTGTAATCCGGCAGTCCCAATGCTGGAGCTGTGCAAAAAAGGTATTTGATGTGACGAATGGATGTCGTTCGAAGCATCCTTGATGGTTGCCTTGCGCAATACAGAGTCATATGTCACATAATCAGCTAACCATGCTCTACAATAGTTCACCAGACCCAGAAATGATAACAGTTCAGTCTTTGTCTTTGGTCTCTGGATATCTTTTATCGCTTTCACTTGTTCTGGAGACAAGTATCGGCATCCATCTCGTAAAACAAAGCCCAGATAGTTGACCGCTGGCTGGCAAAACTGCAGCTTTGTAAGAGAAGCTTTGTGTCCACCCACGGCAAGATGCTTTAAGAGAGCAATAGAGTCTTGGAGGCAGTGAGATTCAGTTGGTGATGCTATGAGAATATCGTCAATATAAACACACAGCGTAGATGGTCCGGGTAAGGTCAATTGAGCCAGATGCATATTAACTGCTGAGGCATATACAGTTGCTGAATCAACAAAGCCCATTGGCAAACGCCTCCATACATACTGTTCGTTTTTGAATGTAAATGCAAACAAATCTTGTGTATCCCGATGTACAGGGATAGAGAAATATGCTGAGCATAAATCTACTACTGTATAGAATTTTGAGTCTGCTGGCAATGCTGCTAGAATGGAGTTAACGTCTGGTACTACTGGTGCAATAGAATAAACTGCTTCATTAACTTTTCGTAGGTCTTGTGTGAACCTATATTTATTTGTTCCTTGCTTTAGTATTGGGTTTATCGGCGTATTATTTTGGGATCTTCTCTTAACAATTACTCCCTGTTGCAGTAAGCTTTCAATAACCGGTCTAATTCCTTCTTCCTTTTCTCTAGAAAGTGGATATTGTTTAACATAGACTGGATATTTGTTGGGATTAATCTTAGCTCGATAAGGTGGTATATTTAATAATCCAACATGATTAGCATGCAGTGCCCATAATTCTGTTGGAACTGACGCTAATATAGATGGCGTTTTCAATTGAATTTCTTTCATCTCGTTCTCCACGATCAATGATCTCATGTTATGCTGCAATGGTTTAATAAAGAAGTGAATTGGTTCCACATCATAAAACCATATGACATAATCTTTGTTTTGATCTTTATTATCTGGTGCTTTCTCAAGGTATTCAATGCATGATTTCAGTACTGGATCAATATCAGTATAGTCTGTTCGTACCGCACATACAAAGAATCGAATCTCTTTGGTTATTGTTTTCCACAATAATACAAGACCATGGGGAGACATGTAAAAACAAGGTGTATTTTCATCCATTTCCTTTTGAGTAGTCATCTTATTTGAAAATGGAGGATCAACTGGTTTCATATGTAAAATTTTGGCTGCAGCTGCTTGTTGACATGCTGCTAGTTTCTTAATTTCGTCCATAGTAAACAATCTGTAAATTAAATCAACATTAGTTAAAGTGGATGTGGCTGTGTAAGCTGTTCCAATACTATGAGACAACAGTTGATGAACTCTATCTGCTGGAATGTGGATCTCCAATCCATCTGGAGAGCATGAAATAACTGCATTTAATTTACTCAAGATGTCTCTTCCTAATAGTGACATTGGTGTTGTATTGCTCACTATAAATGAATGTTGAAATTGGTATTCATCCACACAGGTTGTCAATGGTATAGACATTGGTTCAGTTTGAGTTACTCCAGAAATGCCAATTGACTTAACTTCATTACTAACTGGACACTTCAAATCTTTTCTTCTCAAACATGACATAGTAGCTCCAGTATCCACTAAAAAAGGAATCCTTTTACCTGCAATACGCAAAGTTAACTGTGGTATTTCAGATGGTTTGCTAGAAATCTGTAATTGAGGTGTATTAATTATCACTTTAGCATGCTGTGAGTTTAAATCATCCATGTCTCTCTGTTGGCTGAGTCATGCATTCCATATCACATTTCCTGCAGTGGCTGTTTCACACTGTTGGTTCTGTGTCTGTGTTCGAGGTTGTGTCTATGAGCGTGTGTTATTATTAAAATTTGTTCCTGTGTATGTCTGTCTTTGACTTTCTTCCTGCCATTTTAGTTCACAATCTCTTGCCCAATGTCCCATCTGTTGACAATAATTGCATACATCAGATGGATTTCGCCTTGCTCCACGTCCAATCCCATTCCTGTTAAAGTTTCTCCCCCTTCGTGTCATCTGTCTGTAACCTCCTCTCTGTGTGGGGGCCCAACTCTGCCTCTCACCCCAAGCTGCATTTCCTCTGCCTCTGCCTCTGCCTCGGCTATTTTGGAAACCTGCCAAATTGTATGTGTGCTCTTCTTGGTTGAGTTGCAAAGCCTGTGTCATACTTCTATTCTTTTCAAACAACCCAATGGCATCTAACTCCCTTATTTTCTTTAACAATTCCTGTGGAGTTAAAGAGTAAACATCTGGTGCAGCAATTTTCAGAGTGTAAGAAGAATTTTGATCTAATCCGTTTAGAAACATGGCAGTGAAAAAAGGATCTTTGTCCTCCTTTATTTCTAATTTGGCCTGTTCTTTCCAGCATTTTTGAAATCTCGCTGCATATTCAAACATTGGTTCATTGGATTTACGTTTACAGTTCAAAATTTGCGTGATGTCTCTCTCTTGCGCCGCATTCTTTTGAAGAAAATCAGCCATTTCTCTAATGTGTTCTTCTTTATGTCTTTTGTCTAACCATGGGTATTTCTTCTCTAGACGAGTTTCATGTTCAAGAGGACCATCATTCTCAAAATTTAATGTTTCACATGCTTCTATCAATTTGTCCACACTGTTTGGCATTAAAGTCGTTAATATGTAACGAACATCTCTCCCTGACATTGCGCTATGCATTAAAGCTGTTGTCCACCAGTTCAGAAAGGCTGTGGGATTTATTAGTGGTTTAGGAGCGTCCCGTGTAATTTGTGATATTTCACTCAGAGTTAAAGGTTTATCCAAAACTCTATCATCAAACGTCACTAGTGGAAGTGCAACATTTGTAGTTTCTCTGTCCGCTGAGTGTTTCTCTTGCTCCTCTTGATATTGTATATATGTCCTTATAAAGTCATAAAGAATTTCCGCATCTTTATCCGTAATACTGTTAATTACCGCTCTAATGTATTTTGAATCTTTAAATCTCTCCACATCTAATGTGAGACCCTGTGCTTGCTCATAATGTTTCAACACTCTCTTGAAACTGTCGATCATGCATTTAGATACTTCATTAATATCTATTTCTTGTCCTCTCTTCAGTATGGCAAAACACTTTTTAAATTCGCAGGACATTGCCTCCTTCATGTTTGCAGGCCATTGACGACTCATCAGCTCCCATGCTTTAAATACCTTTTATCATATATTCTTTGTCCCAATTTGGATTCCGTACGGCAGTATTATCTATTATGTATGCTCGTATAAAGTCTAATTTACTCTTGTCAAAACTTCCGTCTCTGGGAAATTTATTATCTGTCCACTCAGAGATGTCTGTTAAAAATGGTTCGCCGTAGTAAAATCCTATTTTAGTTTGCATCCACTCTCTAGGTGACATCTGATTTACTGCTTTAGCTTTAACTTCTTTAAGGTGAGGGTTGGTCTTTAACAGTTTCTTCATTGCTTTCCTCTCTTTTCTTGGTAGATCATGCTCTGTTTTGTGTTTTATCTCAATCTCTTCTTTGCATAATTTACTGGATTGTGACCTCATGATTAAATGTTGTTAGTATATAATACACCAAAACATGCAGCGTCTGCGAAATAAGAACTTTCTTTCGTTATGCCTCTTCCACTCTCTTTTTTTTTTTGTGCGTGTGTGGGCTGATATAATGACCAACTGTATGTCAGAAAGCACTCAACCGTCACTCAAAGTGTTCTGACAGTGTTTCTGTTGGGACGGAGTGCTCTATAGCCTCTCGTCTGCACCCCTGCCCAGACTCGCTTTTCTTTTCTCTCAAAAGCGCTCTGACAGTGTGTCTTATACTGTGTGTCCACTCCGGAGATTTCTCTTTTAACTTTTTCTACGTGTCTGACCTCTCTACACCAGAACAACAAGGCGCGCCTTTGTAAGGCACACACAGTCCGACCTCAGTGATAAATAATATGTTAAGTACTCCTGACAACAGTTGCTCAAAACCAATCACCATGATAAGTGGTTCCAATAACCATACCAATTAATTAATAATTTGATTCAGCCCCACGTAGCCATACCACATCATCCAAAAATCAGGTACTTCACAGTGAGCAGTCAGGTAAGCAGTGAAATTCAAAATATCACAAACAGCTGCTTACCTGATATCTTGTCACCGGCTGTTCGTGACGCCAAATGAAAGGATGGATGTGGGATGATGTATCTTTCAAAAGGAAGAGCGTGGGCGAAGTTCTTATTTT